>JAEMOT010001580.1:1490-12702 GCA_019297695.1 Apostasia ramifera | reverse complement strand
TCCAAGTTCTTACCTTGAACTAAAAGCGGACAATGATCTGATCCGATTTTAGTAAGGTGAGTAACTACAGAGCCCGGCAGAGCAGATAAGGCAGCTGAGTTGAAGCAGACTCTGTCCAATCTCACCCACATACGAGTTTTGCCCTTCTTGTTATTGCACCAAGTGTAACGCTGACCCCCATTCCAGCCATCATGAAGATCATTGTTGGTTAGGAAGTTGGCAAATTCATTGTGGGCCGCCGCAGGGGTAAAAGGCTTGCCTCCTCGCTTGTCCTCTTGCGAAAGAATACAGTTGAAGTCACCTCCCACAATGACCGGAATCTCCGCATCTAACAAAGGGAAAATGCTATCCCAAATAATTCGACGCTTGATGTAATCGTTGTCAGCATAAACAGCACAGATGTGCCAAATATGCTGACCCATAACAGTAGCCTGAGCAACAACAACTTGTTTGTTGGAGTGAATGACTTGGAGCCGGGTGATGTGGTTGAGCCAACACACAATAATGCCACCAGATTTGCCCACTAACGGCTCTACATGAAAGTCCCATTGATGTCCCACGAGTTTGTCAACTTCTCTTCTAGAGAACGACTGAGCTCTGATTTTCAAAAGACAAATCACTACCGGTGAGTGCTCCCTGACTAAAGCCGGAAGGTGATTGCGCGAAGCCTTCTTTTTTACTCCGCGACAATTCCAGAAGATGGCTTTAATCATTGGGGGGGGGAGAGGGAGGGGTGAGAGTTGAGGGGTGGTGAGCTGCCCTCCTTAACAGTGTCGCCACGAGTCTCCCGTCTCCTTTTAATCAGTTTGCCATCACTAGCTGGGGTTGTGCATTCTCTGAGGTTAGCTAGTTCTTTCTCCCAATGTTTCTTTGAAATTCGTTCCCGACTCTTGTTAGTGTTGGCCTTGGGGGAGAGGAATTTCTGCAGAGAAAATTTCAACTTCTTCTTGTTGACTGAAAAGGGCAGCATAAGAGGGTTAATAAGGGGCTTGACATCGTCTTCCTCCATGCATAGATCAAGGACCGCAAAGGGATTGTTGTGCTGCGAGGCGAGGGGAATGCTATCTTTGTCTTTGGCTACGAACTGAGTGGACTGGGCCTGCGTATTGGGCTTTTCCAGCTGCAGATTTTTATTGGCTACATTTAAGACTTCATTCTGCACACTACAGTCTTGAAAACTTGTGTGGTGTTTTCCTAGCACTTTTTACAACTGACAGCATTGTGTGGTTTTTTCCTAGCACAGTGGAGAAGGAGTTTGTCTTGAACGGATATCTCAAATTCAAATCAACATAATTTTCAAGAGGGGTAGAAAAAATTATGATGTAAAGAGATAAAATGAAAAAAACAATATGATAGCAATGTTAAAGAATGGAAAACCTGTACTACCATGCTCATAATTCACTACACCATGCATATCTAGCTAGTTCAGCGAGAGTATATAAGGTTGCATTGAACAATTAACACTTCTATCTTTTCTTGAAAATTATAAATTGGGTGCAACGTACATGAAAACTTCTCAGAATGTCACTCATCTCAGTACTAGTCTCACCTAAGCATGAACACTTCCTAGCTATTCAAGGCCAAGAATATAGGGTTATATTTGTGTTGGATTTCAAAATATTACGAATATTCTATTATATCCAGATCTAAGATTACCATATAAATTGATTAAAGGGGTAATCTTTCTTTTTAACTTGATGCCCAAGAAACAAGACATGTCATGAAAACGCGGAGATATGACATAACACGACACGTCGGGATGACAATTTTGCATGGACATGACAATACACACTAATCAATGTGTTTATGTAATTTACCATAGCTTTTATTCAAGATTATAAAAACATCTACCAAACACGGGCACAACATAGCACGATGCAACACATAACCAGGATGTAAAGTTGTGTCCGTGCATGCTTCATTACTTGATACTAATGATTAGAAATTGTAAATACAACATTAATGCACATAGGCTAAAATTTACAGAACAAGGTAAATTCGTGTATTTTCTTTTTCCTTATTTTTTTTCCCATTCTATTGTATTGGATTTTATCATCTGTATTGTTCCTTTTATTGGAGATCAATAAATTTAACAGTAGTACTGTTGTCGAGAATTACCCTAATTTGAGCGAAATGTTGTCATTCTCATTGAGCTCCTGTGGCCCGCCCAAGTGTGAAATGTCGCTAATACATTCAGACGACTGTCCGTCTTCAAACACGGTGTTTTCTGCATTTTCTGAGTCATTAGTTGCTGATCTTCCTGCCCATGCCATCCCCACCTTCAAATCCATTAACTCGGAGATCAGTATTCAAGTAAGGACAGAGGCATATTCATCGACTATATGTCATCAAAGAACTAAAAATTAAATGCATACTCGCTGCCTCAGTCGTGCATTTTCTTCCATCAATTTCACTCCCTGTCAAACCGGTGATGCAAAATTACGGATATGGTTCGAAGCTAAAATGCGAATAATCAAAAGAAGAATACTTCATGTATAGGTTGAGTACGAAGGGTTCCACCTTCTGTTGAAGATCGTTAATCTGCTCTATTATTTGCTGGCTCTGCAGATTAGTAATTGACATTAATAGAGACAAGGTTCATATATGCATGCTAATACTAGGCAAATAAATTAATTTTCGAAGCCAACCTTTTTCTCCATAACACGATTAAGTCCTAATTCTAATGTGCTCTCTATCTTCTGTAGCTCCTCTACAGTGAGTTTGTCGATATCTTCCCCTCTCATATTCCTGTAGGATAATTAATATATATTGTAGCATAGAATTATAACAAACACACACACGCACATACACACACGCGCACATATATGTGTATGTATGCATACATGTATCTGTGTGAATGCGCGCACGGGTATTTATGTATCAGCACAGAGAAAGAGAGGGGAAGGGAGGGACCTGAGCTGAACGCTTAATTCAGCAGCTTGTTTGCTCAATCTTGCAGTGTCAGTGTTGCCATCAAGCTAAAATACAATACAAGTTTCTAACAAATAGTGAACCCAATATGATCAACCAGTTATATACATATACGAATCTAGCTTGAAGCATTATAAATCCTCATTATATATATCTGATCTGCTATGAGATTTGTCTGAATATCACACGCACGCACGTCCACCAATACACACACATATATATGTATGGATGTATGTATGTTCGTACATATATGTGCATATATATGTATATATGGAAATATATATGTATATATGAAAATATATATGTATATATGGAAATATATATGTATATATATATATATATATAGATTAATTATATTTTTTTTAAAAAGAATATGGGCTTGTTTGTTTAACCAGATTGAATTAATTTGGTTAATTTTAATTAAATATATATTACATCACACATAAAAATTAACTATATTTTACATTATAGATATAGTTCAAAATAGTTTTAACTCACAATCTACACATATACTAAAATAATAACTAATTTATACCACATTCCTCATACATGGCCAACATATATAATAACTAATTTTATTTCACATTATTTATAATTTTCAATAAAAAATATCTCTATTCAAGTTTAACTTTAACCTTATTAAAATTAATTTTTGCAAATAAATACATTTAAAATTTTGAGACATTAGATGTTTAATATTATTAAACATCTAATGTTGCTATTTATATATAAAATACAAAATTTTAAGCGCCACAAAAATATATGACAATTAATATATTTGTTGATTAACTTAAGTACTTATAAAATAAATCTGAAAAGATGCTAAGGATAATTTGTTGAGCATAGATACGTTTGATCCTTCATTGTTTCTCAATTCTCACAGCTTTTTTTTTTTCAGTAGGATAATTTGTTGAGTACTTAAATTATGAAATATTGGATAGTTGCCAGCTAGATAAACTAATCGCATCATAATGAAATATTCTTAGCATTTTACGAAAATTTTGAATTGATTAAAATTTTTGTGTTCTGTATATAAAATAAAAATGTTATGCATCCCTAATAACTTACTAATAAATCGACCAATCATAATTTAAGCCCTTAATTCACTGGATTATCCAGTAAAGTAGAACTTAATCTATTAAATTATTCAGTAAATTAAAATTTTAAATTATAATTGATCAATTTATTGATATGAAACTATATATGTAATAAGACACTATATAAAACAAGTACAAATGGATGTTTAATGGATAACATGCTCTTTCATTTATTTTATATCTAAATGCCCCTTAGATTAATTAATTGATTCAAGTGTTCTCAAAGCAGCTAAATTCCCACCAAATGCTGAAGATTGCTCTAGATCTCGAGATATACTTATTTAATTAAGCAAAGATGGCATAAGCTAAAATTAATTTTAATATATATATATATATATATATATATATATATATATATTGATCATATAAAGGAAAATTATTGCCAACTTAATATTAGGTAAATTTGGTGAAGAAACATATATACAAGCAATAAATTATATAAGAATAGCCTACCTGCAAATCAATAGATGGATAGTCTGGATTCTGCTGTATGTTCTTCGAGTGCAAACCACGCCTTTCAATGACATCCTTCATGCTTCAATATAAAAAAAAAAGATATGCATGCATGTGAGACGTACAAATTCGCAGTTCAAGTCAATCCTATCTATCTAGCTAGTCTATTTGTAATCCGGAATATAACAATATTATTGAGTCACAATCTGATTAATTTCCACATGATAATTTTGGAAAATGCAAGCCTAAATGTCATTCATAAGATATTCCGGTGAATGAAATGAGCATCATATTGTGATTTAATTTCAATATCATTTATCAATATTCAGGAAGATCTATACCAATTAAGCCTCAATATATTGCTTCATTTGTATTCCAATTATTGTAACTCTAAAGAGAAAGGCTTATGTATGCTATTATAAGTAATGAAATATTATATATTGCGCTGATGTAATATCCAATATAACATAAAAAAAAATACATTATCATTTATGATATATGTTGCAACTTTGATGACAATTATTGTAAATTTAGCTACCCAACTGCCTCTCCAAGGGATCTTTCTTCTTCGGGTTGGTAAATCATTCTACTCATATATATTGAAGTATATATTCGAAAGTCGCCACCGGCTAGCTGGTGCTGTGATTTTTCCACTCTCACGGTTTCCACATAAAATTTGTTGCTTTTTCCTTCCACCATCCCTCGAATTTGACCATGAGTTTGGCGCATCAACAAACCTCAACCATAATCTTGTATGGTTGGTGTTGATGCCAAAAATATACCAAAATAGAATAAAATATGACGATAATTTTTGCATAGAAACTTGAGTATTCGGGAGAAAATCACGACGACGTCTAGGCGATTTAAATCCACTAATTCGTCGAATCCCTTCTTTTACAAAGCTTGGGGGGTGAGAGAGGCAGAGAAGGAAGCAAGAGAATAAGTACAAGAGAGAGAGAAAAAGAGAAAAAGGGAGAGAGAGTTTCTCCTCTTCCTCTTATTTATAGCTTGGAGAGAAGGGGACATAATGGATGTAGTCTGTCACGTCTGGCACCTATTTCCGTAAATGACGATTAGACAGTGGACCCTCATGCAGCCTTAAATGCTGAGTTGACATAGCTGTATGAAGGTAAAATCTGGTGATATCTCTTTAAAGAGCTGTTCGACTAGGGCTATTCAAGGAGGGCAGATTGACTAGGGCTGTTAGAGAAAGTTCTAACAGTTGGTATGAGTTTTCTTGATAATTCAACTCACTACCTAATTACTTCAAGATCCAAAAAAATTTATTAATTTGGTAATTACATCTCATTGCATAAGAATGCATATACCTGGAGCTGGAGTACTGGAAGAGCTTTCCAGTAGAGGAGAAGATGATGAGGCCTACTTCGGCGTCGCAGAGAATGGAGAGCTCCTGAGCCTTCTTGAAGAGCCCCCTCCTCCTCTTGGAGAAGGTCACTTGCCTTGCGGTGGCGTTGTCTATCTTTCTTATTTTTATCTTTTCCCTCGCCATCACTTCCCCTTCACAACCCATATTGAGAACAGAGAAGGGGGAATCAGGAGAGAGAGAGAGAGAGAGAGAGAGAGAGAGAGAGAGAGGCAGAGAGAGAGAGAGGAGAAGCAACCTGCTTTGAAAGCTGGATCTGGAATCTTTCTTTGATTATTTTAGGGCAGGTTAGGCGGCGGGGGGGTGGCCGTGGGCGACAGAGAAGGGGGGGAATCAGGAGAGAGAAAGAGGGGACGGGGAGGAGGGGAAGGACCGGCGGGCCGAAAGGGCAGACGAAGAGGGGAAGGGATGAGATCGGAGGAAGAAAAGAAGCTGCTTTTTGTGGTAAAATTGCGCTGCTCCGTCTTCACATTGATGCTGGCCACTGTCCCGCTCAGCTTGTACGACGCCAACCCTGACTGGTGAGAGAAGCAAGAAGCGCTCTACTTTTAGTGAAATTTTTGGATACGGCATCCATTTTTTTACTATTTATGCACAGTTAACGGAGGTATCTTGCGCCACGCACACAAACTCGGAACGACAACCACGTCATCGTGCGTTTCTGCTCAAATTTATTATATCCAAATACAAAAATAAAAAATAATTAATTTTTCTTGCATTATTTAAATATCATTGAGTTTTATCATTCGCAGATATCATATTTCGAAATAATAATTTTAAAATTTTCTTAAAAGTTTATGGATATATGATACTAAATTAAATAATTATTTTTTTAGATAATAAAATAATATTAAATTAAATACCTTATTAATTTCTTTAAATATATTTAAATATAAATGGCAATTTCTATTATTTCTATATATGAAATCTATTTTTTTTTATATTGTATAACATTTAAATAAAAAGATGTTAGTTTCTTGTATTTTTGTGAAGTGGGTGGTATAGCTAACTTGGTTTGGACACTGCTATTTCTGTTAGAGACTTTCGCCACTTTGGTCCAACCTGCACTAGGATTCGAGCTCGTTCCGGATTTATTTCAGGATAACATGCTTAGAATTCTTTAGGCTCAATTATTCTAGTTTGATTCATCATTTTCAAATTTATTTAGATTTAGTTATTTCATTTAGTTCAGTATTTTGGTATTTTTTGTCTCTTTAGCACATATAGTTCTACTCATAGTTGGAGTAGTTTGGCCATAATTTTCTCATGCATCTATGATCTAATTTTGATGAATTTTAGTTCGATGGAAAGATTAAAAAATAAATTATTTTGAAGAATTTTAGAAGAGAAAGGGATTTGTACTGCTTATATTCAAATTATTAATAATATGTATAAAGGAGCTGTTACCTGTATACGGACACAAGGAGATTTGACTAAGGATTTTCTTATTACAGTTAGATTATACCAAGGCTCGGCTTTAAGTCCGGATCTTTTTGCTTTGATTATGAAAGTCATGACTGAACATATCCAAGATGAAGTGCCTTGGTGTATGCTCTTCGCAGATGATATTATCTTTGTTGAGAAAACTAAAGAGGGAGCTAAAGCGAAACTAGAGCTTTGGAGGAATGCTCTAGAATCTAAAAGTTTTTATCGCAGTAGATCAAAAATTGAATATATAAAGTGCATATTTAGTCAAAAAAGAAATACTTATATTGAAGATGCGAGAATTGGTGATCAAATTATCAAGAAGAGTGAGCGCTTTAGATATCCTAGATCAATCATACAAAATAATGGTGAAATAGATAATGACGTTATTAGCAGGATTCAAGCAGGATGGGTAAAATGAAGAAATATTTCTAGTGTGTTGTCGATAGAAAAATCCCATCCAGAATCAAGAGTAAATTTTATAAAACTGTAATAAGACCAACGATGAATATAGTGTTGAATGCTGGCCTACAAAGAGAAAATATATAAATAAAATAAATATTGTTGAAATGAGAATGCTAAGGTGAATGTGTAGATATACACGAAAGGATAGAATGAGAAATTAATATATCCGAAAGAAAGTTGGTGTTGCACCAATTGAGAATAAACTTAGAGAAAGTTGGCTTAATGATAGAGTTTATAAAAAAAATATTCATCATCAAGATCTAAAGAAACTGATAAAATTTAGAAAAAGGTAATCCTCATTAAGATTTAAAAAAAAAACTATTTGTTCATTTGATATTATTCTGTTGTATTTAAATATGAAAAAGTGAACTTCTGTATCTCTGTATGCAGATTCTGACTTTTTGTATTTAAATAAATAATAATAATTAATTTTGTGTATTAAATTTTGCTAAATTATTAATATATTTTATGGTTTAAATTTTTCATGTATGACCTTAAATATACAAATGAGCCAAATCATATATGAAAAAAAATATTAAACTTAAATATTGGAAGAAAACCAATATAAATTAGTTTCTTTCATATAACAATACAATAGAGTAAAAATAATTCAAACATGACTTCTACCTATTTCATATTAAAATATGAAAAAATTAAAATCTCACATGTTTTCGCCTTTCTACTAACAGATAGTATTTAAATACGATCACAAAAATATCTTTCCACTAATAAATCACAAATCATATTTGAATACAATCACTAAGACTATTTCTTCATTTGTGTTGTTTTTATGTTTTTGCTAACTACACTGTTAGGTTTTGCAAAATTTTATAAATGCAGGCACTGCACAATATCATTTCTCCTCTTTTTATCTCAAATTCAAATAAAAAAAAAATAAATTGCATATAAGTCTTTGTGATCTTAAAATTTTTATATACTTGATCCACTCCACAGTTTGTAAACTGTAACACTTAGGTCATTAAGGCTCACAAGCTATTGCTTTTTAGTCCCTATATATATTATTTTATGTTTATTTCACATAATCTATAAATTTAAATATTAAAAATCAATTATATTTCACATTTTATATAAATTTTAGTCTTAAAAATTAATTTTATTTCACATCCACATATATTCTAATAAATAAATCAATTTTATTTCACATATAATATAATATTTAATAAAAAAAATTTATTTCACGTAATAATATTAAAATAACTTTTTTCTCTCTCAAATTCAAAAAAAATTTAAATTTTCTCAAAACATATTCCAATGTTTCTATATGCAATTTATCTTTAACAATAGGAATAATTATATATGGAACACAAAGTTTACTAAATATTATAAATTCAATTACAAATTATTTTTTTGCAAATTCTTACCTGCTCTGATTGTGGCAAGCTTAACAATCAAAAAAGACAAAAAAACTTTGGGTAGCAAATTCAAACTAAACTCTTTAATTTAAATATGATGAAAATCTAATTATTTAAAACAAAGATATTTAAAAGATAATTTGAATTGCAATAATTTAAAAGCAAGCAACAAATTATTTTATTTCAATCAAAATGCTTAAATGTTTAAAGGAGTAATCAAATTAGTGTGTAATGCCAAAACAAAACTTTGAATTCATCTGAAAATCAACGAGTGGATTTGAATTAGATTGATCACAATCATTTTAGATCAAACGAGAACTCACGTTAATAAATAAACGCATAGTGCATGTAATATTTATTCAATTTATGAACTGCTGTATGTAGGGGCCCTAGGAATGCCAGCGGGTGAGTTTGGGTCGGGTTTATAAATACTCATTCCCGTCACGCTATATATTATTCATTATTCATACCCGCCCCATACCTATTTCTGTCCCTCCCCACCCCGCTTCTAGTTTTCACAAACCCGTACTCTCCCCGCTCCGCCCCATTTCCTCACTAATGTTAATGACAATCGAATTATTTAACTCTATTTGAAACAACAAAAATTGTATCTACATGGTGAATATTACACTATGAAAGCAAGACTTTATATTTCTTTATTTTTAATGCACTCTTTTTATTTGACTCTATATAAGCCTATATAAAAATAAATAAAAATATATACATAACAGGGCGGGACGAGGCGGGGCGGGTTACGGGTCGCGGGTAAAATTTTAATTTCCATACCCATCCCATTAGGGGCGGGTCGGGACAGTTTAATTGGATACGGGTACAATTGCCACCCCTATGTAGGGCTGTTGATGAGTATACCTAGCGTTAATTGGACCTTGTATCAAGATTTAATTAAACAAAATTTTCAATTCTATTTTGATTCAATCCAAGAAATAAATAAGAAAACTTCGTTCTAATCTCAATCCAAGTTAAGTTTGACTCAATTGATATTGATTCAAGTTCGATCCGAACCATTAGCAATTTGATTTTTAATTAATTTTCGATCTTTAATCAAATTTTATGTATAAATATAGTTGTTAATTCAATTAGCTTAAATTGTAGCTATCTATCTCTGATCTAATGTTTAAAAATGAACAATGAGAATTAATTTATAATAAATATGATTTAATTAAAACTTATGGAAAAATTTTAAAAAAGTTTTTTATTAGGTTATTTCAAAAAATTAACATGCTAAATCTTGACACATGTATAATATATATACTGTTTTTTATTTTTTAATCGATCTAATTTTGAACCATTTTGATCTTATCTTATATCGATTCAAGATTTAAGATTGGATCGATAAAAATCTTAAACTATAAAAATTACTCATTAGTTGATTCATTTGAATCAAATTGAATTGTTATTAATTAATTGATTAGTTGATTCATTTGAATCAAGTTAATAATAAATAGAAAATTTAAAAAAACTAATTAGAAGTTCAACCATTAGTGAATTGTTATTAATTAAAGTAAATAAAATAAAATAAATCTGTTGGCCCAAAGGCTTCCCAAGAGGGGGGTGAATTGAGAATAATAAAATTTATGAGTTTAAATAAGGCAATAACTAATAGATAATTCAAACGATGCAGAGAGGTTGATTTAGCAAATCAGACAGCAGAAGAAATAGAGCAGAGAGTCCCACCAGAAAGTGAGGTCAATTTGCAAAATAGGACTCAATGCAGAAACGAGGTCAATTTGCAAAATAGGACTCAGTGCAGAAATGAGGTCAATTTGCAAAATAGAACACAGTGCAGAAATAACGTATTCAACAATTGAAAAAGGCAAGCAGTAGAAATATATCACACAATAGGCACAAAATATTTATAGTGATTCGGCCTTCCGCCTAGTCCACTCCCCACGCACCTCGAATGAGAATTTCACTAAAAACCCTGGCTTTTTACGGGAACAAAAGCCGAACAAACCCAATACAACCCTATGGCTTTTTCAAGGAACCAAAGCCAAGCAAACCTTCAATCCTACAGCTTTTTTACAGGAACCAAAGCTGAGTAAACCTACAATCCTCCACTAGGG
>JAEMOT010001579.1:175707-256130 GCA_019297695.1 Apostasia ramifera | reverse complement strand
CAAATTTTAAAATTAAATATAATTAATTTGTAAAATAAAAATTAGAAAAACAAGTTTTTTTTTTCTTTAAACTGGTATATATTGTTTGGTGAAAAAATAAAAAATTCAACTAAAATAGTACTAATTTAAAAAATAATAAATAATTAGCTTGATTTGAGCGTAGCTTCTTTGAACTACTTCCTTATCGGTTGACCGTTAATGCATGCCCATCTTGCATCCTTTCACCATTGCTTAATCAAAGTTTTGAGTCTTATGACCGTTGCTTGTAGCCATTTATTCATTATCTGCTCCTTGCTAAAAAAAAACTCATACTCGAATTTGATTTATCATGATATGAATAGATCAAAATTAATTAATCAATGGCCCAAATCGATTAATAAATAATTTGATGAGTTGACCTGTTATAACCCGATCTGTGTAAAAAACAAGAGTTTATAAATGAGAAATTGAATACTGCGGCTTGATTATGTATAAAATTAAACCTAACTAGTTTAATAAATAGGTCAAAATTTATAACCTAAATTAGAAAATTTTGGATCAAATTCATAGGTCAGGTCATATGTTGCCACCTCTTCTCATACTTCATGTGATGATACTGTTGTTCACGATGATTGTAGACTGCATCTTGATCGTAAAATTAGGTAAGGTACCTTTAGTAGCATCTGGCAAATCTTCAATGGCGCTACCTTGCACTCAATCTTGTTGGTCTATGTTCACTCTAATGTTGCTCTGTATTCATCTAAGAGTGTAAGGATTAGAGCGATTTTTGATCAATTAGTAGTCGAAGTTTATACAAGAGAGTTTGAGAAACCAATTAATGCTAATTGCCATACTTTTACGTTCATGTGAACATTGTAGTTACAATATATCAATTGTAATAAGATAGTAGTTAAGCTAGCAATTAGGATCTATGGGTTAAGGTATCTTTTGAATTACAGGTAGACATTTTAAGGATTCATTCTACAACATTTCACAATATTCAATTAGAGATTTTTGGTGAGAAGTTTGAAGTAGTCTCTATGTTTTTTAACTCCACAGAAATCCATGCTCATTAATCTAAATTATTTTTTGATTAATAGATACTTGTGGAGGTTAGGAGCTGAATTCTTTATCATGTGAAATTAAGTCAAGAGGTAAAAGGGAATGTCCATCTCGCTTAATTTTTGCACAACTAATCCTTGATGAGGATCATTTTTTATACTTGATGTAGTCGTTTTATCTTTTAATTAGTATAATGGGCTATGACCAACTTTCACAAATACAAGTCATGATAGAGACGAGAGCACCGTTCAACATAATAACTAAGTTCAATAGCTCAACAAGTAGAGTATATGAAAATATGAACGATGATATGCCTTTTTCAACATGACAATATTTTCGATGAACATTATTTTGAGGAAATTGCATGTAGACTTGTATAGACTTAACTGAGTTCACGAAGATGAAGGATCTATTAAAAAACAAATGATGAGTATATGTTATATATATATGAGCAAGCACATAAACTTAGAAAAAAGTGCTGAAAGTTACGCAACTTCCATTCAAGTCTGTTTTACGTCATCATTCTTAACTAGTATAGAAAAGATGGAGATTATGCGTAAAGCTATAAATAAGCGTTTAAAAAGCCTAGGGTTATTTGTATAAAAATATTACACTGAAATTTCATTATCAATCTTATTTTATCATCTCACTGTAGAAGATGGACTTTGTGTTGAGAAATATGAGCTAATTGACATGTTTAGCTTCACAGTTTATATCACAATCCTTTAAACCTATGAAACTTTTCTCCTCTTTCTCAGGATTTTTTCTCTAAGTAATTTGATGTGAAACCCTGATTTGACAGCTCTATTAAATAAAATGGTGCGGCCGGCGTGGGTGGGATTGTGCGGGATCACTGTGGCAACCTCATCCTAGCAGCAGAATCCAAGCTCTACGCCCATGCCACTCCGACAGCAGAAGCGACGGGAGCGCTCATCGCGATGACAGCCGCCCGGAAGTGGGCGGATACGGTAGACGGGATTTAGATAGAGGGTGACTCAGTATCACCATTGCAGACCTTCATCGGGCAGCTAGAGAAATCCTCCTGACCGAATCATGGCTCAGATCTCTGCTCTTTTTTGTGCCTTTAAGGCGTATAGAATCACTCATATATATAGAGTGCAAATAAAGTGACAGATTTTGTAGCTTCTCTTTCCTGTCTAAATGATATAGAATGGCGAAGGGGCATGTCCCTCCCATTCGATTTTTGTGCGATTCTCAAAGAGAATCGAACTTTTTGTACTTGATGTATCTTCATTTACTGTTATAGTATTATAAGCTACGGCCGAATTTCAAAGAAAAACAGAGTTTCAAAAGAGAGAGAGAGCCTGAGCTCTCCTTCACTATAACATTTTTACTTATCAGTTGCCAACCGATTCTAACACGACGCTAATAGTATCACATTATCAGCGTCAGCTTAGCGTCAGATATATTATCATTACCGGCCAAACCATTGGGCCGAACCCAATAATTACTATTACCGAAGCCCAAATAATTTGCTTGTTCGCTAGAAAATTTTTCGTATCGAAATTTCTTCTCCCTCTCCTCTCGCCGGAAGTTCAGGTCAAGTTCGCAGACCCGGAGGTAAGCGCGCTCAATCCACTGCCTCCTGATTCTTCCTCTCGACGGGATCGGGCGACCCTCGTCTTCTAGCTCTCTCCTTTTGTGAACTCCTCTAGGGTTTTTTCTGGGTTTCAGCGATCAATCCGGTGGAGGAAAATGTGTGCGCATTTGATTTGAGCCTCCATGTTTTTTGGATTTGGTTCTCGTTCCAGGCTTTTTTATCAGTTTTTTTGTTTTCAGTTTTTTTACTCATTTCAATTTGGATTAAAATTAAGATAAAAATGGTATTAATTTAAATAATAATAATAATAAATAAATATTTTTTTTAATTATTCTACATAAATTTTAATATAAATAAATATTATTTTATTTCACATGCTCAGTAATTTTTAATAAAAATATTAATTTTATTTCATCCGAGTACTTTGATCTAAGATGTGAAATAAAGTTGATATTTTTATTAAAAATTATTGAGTATGTGAAATAAAATAATATTTTTTAATTAAAATTTATGTATAATAATTTAAAAAAATATTTATTTATTTATTATTTTTTTTAAATTAGTGTCATTTTGATCTTGATTTTGGTTCTCATGCCAAATAGGGTCTGAATGTTTCTGATTTGTTGGTTTTGTTTAATGGTTGGGGTGAAATTGAATTGGTGACCTCGTCTGTTTGATTCTGATGTGTTAAATCATTGGTGTGGAAGGAATCCTGAGCAGTGCGTGACATTTACAACTTCGGATTAGATTGGGTCATTAGAGGCTAATTCCCTGCTCTCTTCAGTTGCAGGCATCACAAGTCTACCAGCTTCCACTTGGTTCATCCTCAAGTCATATGTGTCATCTGGGCCTTAATTTTGATTTCTATTTCAGTATATTAAGATATTTATTAGTTTATTTTGTATTTATTTCTAATTTATTGTCTAATTTTTATTCCAATGTAAGCACCAAATTAGGAGAAGCAAAATGGGTTGATGGAGTTGGGTTTGATTAATATATTTTTCAAAATTAATGATTCAATTTTGATCTAATTAATAAATAGATTAGGTTAATTTGCTTACTTAATTCGTTTATAAAATAAATATTTATAAATGAGTATTCGAACTTGATACACTAATAAATCGGTTAAAATTTATGACTTCATATTTAGAATTTTTTGGTTAAATTTGAGTTAGGTTATATATTGTCACATCGAATGGACGAAAATTTGAAATAGTTGATCTATCAATGATGTAAAAGTATTAAGATTCGAAAATGTTGCGTGTTCAAATAGGACTGAGAATCTGTGCTAAACATAAAATGTGTGTTTGATAATTGAAAATAGATTGGCAGTCCTAATAATTTCAGTGAATAATAATTTAATCTATTGAATAATTTAATGATGTAAAATTTAAATTATAATTGAATAATTTAATGATGTAAAATTTAAATTATAATTGAATAATTTATGAATTAGTTATAGAGAATTTGAACTTTAAAGAATTTTTTTTCTTGAATTGATAAAATAATGATATTAAATAAAATAATAATTTTGATATTTAAATAATATAATAGTTACATTATATTGAATTAAATACTTCTTGATCAAATTAAAAAAATCAATTATGAATTAATCTGTAATATTCTGTTATCTCAATATAAAGATATTATTTATTTTAATTTTAGAAAATTATGTCATTTGAATACTTTTCAGTAGACTACTTATCACAGTATTATTTCAGCTCAAGCATACTTAACTATAGAATTTTCTATAATTAGTCTTATGATTTTTTTTAAAATGCGTTTCTACTATTTAAAATTATGAGATGCTACACAATCATAAAATAGGTTGCAATTTTTGTCATCTTTATCAGTTTCTCTTTTCAATAAATCTAAATAAGCCAACGAAGCCGAATTTAAAAATCAATATACTGGCACAAATTTATAAGATAAATTCTCGCTTTTTACTATTATTTTATGTTTGAAATTGAAGTCATTGCTAAGAATACTAATCGTAAGATAGAAGAAGTTTAAAGGATAATATTTTTGAAGAATAATTAATAATTAAATATTTCGATGAAAAGATATTATGAAAATTATTGATTAATAGTTTCTATTGAAAATATTGTAACAAGTAAAGCTCATTCAAAATATGTAGAATTTTGATCTTAATATGTGGAGGAGAGATTTTATGTGTATTGTATTCTATATGAAATTATGAACTATAATTCATTATTAAAACATGAAAAATGGGTTGACTTAATCAAAAAGAAAGTAATTTAAAATTGACTAAAGTTTTTTTTTTCCAAAAAAAAAAAAAAGACTAAAGTTTGATTATGTAGAGTTTTTAGTTTCAAGCATAGGAAAAGTCAAAAAGAGCCTTTTTTTTTTATTATTTAAATAAAAAATTATAGTTCATTTGTTGACCAGTCAATATTTTGCAGTCCACATGCCTTGCTGCTAGTCTTGTCAATGGATCGAGTCGTCAGACTCATCACCCAATTCAATCCAATTAAACTTTCAAATGTATTTATTTTATCCATCAATTCTCTTTATTTATTGACTTGGTCTGTTTATAAATGAATCAAATTTGAATTGACATTGATCCGATATATTAAAAATTTGTATTATGTGATTTAAATTTTAACCTATATTGATATACAATTTTTTGGAAGAGGCATTACTACTATGATTAATTAATATTTTTTTTTATAAATTATGTATTTATTTTCATAATTAATTTGCTCTTATAATTTTATATTTTACAATATATATGTGTATTATAAAAATATTTATATTGAAATATACAAACTCATAAAATATGATATTTTTTAATTTTATTTTTTATAAATTTAACACTATACTAGATTTGATCATAAAAAATATTTCAAATAATAATAACTTTATTATAAATGAATAAAATTTGAAATCTCGAGTTTTGACTTGATTCAATTCTCAACTCGAGAGGATTTAGGTCGATCATGACTCAATCTAATATAAGTGGATTCGGATCTGAGTTGGGGTTGACCCAAGTCAAAGTCAATCTGTTGATAAACTTGCTTGCTGCATATTAGCTAGCTGACTCACACGAGACTCAAGTACCACAAAGTTTTTAATTAAGTTTTTTTTTCTTCTGAAATTAATGGCACTTTTATGAATTATGTTTTAGTTTTAAAAAAATCAAATTTTAATTTAGTTTCTTTATTATAAAGAATATTAATAATTAGATCTTTTTTAATAAAAAATATATTTTTTAGCAAGCTAATCAGATACTAAAATTTTATTTGTTTTATTATTTTATCCTTATTTATCATTAAAAAATGAAAGAAATTCTTTGCAGTGGTCAATAAAGATAGAATGATTTAAAAGAATTTAAAATGAGATGTTTGATCTCAATCAAGAAGTGTAATTTTTTGGGTTTGAAATACCTAAAATATCAACCACATGTAAGATTCATGTATCAAAATATGTAGGTTTTCTATAATTTGAGAAATAGAAATATTATGAGCCTCAAAATAAAATAATAATGATTATTTTGCAAATTTAGGCCCATTTTTAGTGATGTAGATCAATTGGACTTATTCTTGGTCATTTATTGTCCCTTTGCATCGTTAAACATAAAAGTTCTCAATCGTATCATATTATCATTGTGTTGTAATTGCGTGCTTCAATAATTTTATAACGAGGCAAAAGTGTTATTGTTAAAAGTCGAGAAGGGTTTAATGCTCTAATTATTTTTCTCTCTAAATTGTGCTCAACTTGAACTCACTATTCCCTTTACTTTCTATGTCTTACTTCTTTTTGCTCAAAGAATAATGGAACCCAATATTTTTTCCTTGAATAAACTTCTCATTACCTTTTACATTCTCTAATAGCCAAGGAAGTTCATTAGGTAGAAGGAGGTGATGAGGTTTGAAAGAGATGAAAATAATATTCATTCTTTTATATGATAATGTCTTTTCTATCAAAAGAACTTTAACATCACATTATGTGAATTTTTAGGACAAAAATGAGATGTTTTCAAATATTAGAACCTATGTATGATGGATTCTACACTTGAAAAACTTATATGCAATTTACTCAATTATTATAAATATTTACATAAAAGCCATTAATGGTGTACAAAGGGATAAGACCTTGTCAAATTAGAATGTGTAGTTATCCTAAATGTAAATATATTATTTATTTTAGTTTTATGAAATTATGACTTGAGAATTTCCTAAGAAAATCACCTATTCAATAATTACTACAGCTCAAATACATTTAATTATAAAATTTACATTATTAGTCTTACGATTTTTTTTCAAAAATTATTTTTATATTTTGAGATTATGTTACTTATAAATCTTATAAATTAAGGAACTCATATCCATTTTCAATAAAAAATAATTCATTTTTATACCACTCTCACCACTTATTAAGACTAGAAGCTTATTAAGAGCTACTCTATAGTCAACAATTTTTTTCTTTTAGAATATCACCCAGTGATCATATCTCACCTTCTACAACCATCGATTGCCACAAGCTCCCCATCTTCCACTTGGTTCATCTTGGAGCTACGTTATACTGCATGAGATCTACTTTACTGTCATAATATTCTATATCCCAAAGTGAGGGAGCTTTTAAGGTAGGTATGGGGGAGAGAGAGAAGAGAAAAAAGAGTAAGAAGAATACAGAAATTTATGCACAAAACCCCTAAATTAGCGAGTAAAAAAAAGATAAGTAAACAGATAAATGAATTATATTATATGCCAACTATTAGCCTGAAAAGTTTCATTGATTCAATTTTATTTGATGATAATACACTACAAATTATGCTAAAAAACACCTCCACAAATTTTATAGTCTAATAATTTTGTATAGTTGTGCTAGAATAGGTCTAAGCATTAAACTTGTATAGATGATCCCTTAGAGAAATTTGAAGCATCACACCAATGCACTGTGGATGTATGAATGAAGCATTGAAGATAGAAACAACCAAATAAGAGCTCAAGACCACATTTTAGTACTTAGAAATTTATTAAGATCATATATAAGGGTGAAGTAGATGCACCTTTGCCCTTTGATCAGTGAATTGAAACTACCTAGAGCAATTTTTTTTATTTTAACTAATAACTTCTTTAGTATAGTATATCTTTTCTCAAATCTATATATATTTCTTTTGAACTAATTTAAATTAGGTTAAGATGAAATAAGCATATAAAAAAGCTTGACTACAAAATGTTGAAGTTTAGAACTTACAACCATAACTGATGAAAATGGATAATTTGTTTCTGTCAACAGGATGGTTTGGCATCAGACGATTCATTGCCCATACGAAAAGTTAAAGGGACATTTATATACATGCTATACAAATATTCTAGTATTATATTATACGCATTTTCTTCACAAAATTTACACTATGGAGTAATTAATTTTTATGAAAAAAATATATGTGATATAATACATGAAAATTTGTGTGGCATGTGTATAAAAATTTCAAAGGAAAACGATAGGTTGGATAGATAGTCCGATCTTGCGAACGAACAATTCATTGAGTTCAAAAATTTTAAAATATTTATTTTAAATTTCAAGTTGGGAGTTTTTTTTTGTCTTACATTGCACCATGAAATACATCATTTTTGTAACTTTAAATTGAGCACATAAATAGCAAATTTAGATCATCAAAATAATTTCACATTTTACACTTGAAATTTGAATTTGGGATTTGAAATTCACCCGAAGGAAGGTTTCTCTCTTTGATTTTAAATGATAGTTCAATCAAATATGAGAATATGCGTTGGAACTAAAAAATCATCTATTTTACGCGTTAGATGCTTCATTATATTGTTGACTTTTTATAAAAATGTTCGAAACTCAACGGATGAGAAGTGGAGCAAGCGGCTCTTAAACCACTTCTTTGAACTCACCATCACATTTGTCTTCCACATCTTTTGATTGCCAAAGATGTTATTGAATTAAGGAGAGGATGTAGGATTAATAGAGGCATAATAGTTATTATTTGATATATTTTTATTTTGAGATTTATGTTAAATTTAAAATAAAATTAATTTTATGTTTAAATATATAATATAAGATGTGAAATAATGTTAATTTTATTATTAAAATTATATAAAATTTGAAATATTATCAGTTCAAATATTGAATTTTATATACGATATTATTTATAATTTTAATACAATTAAATTGAACCTTTGATATGAATTAGGAGGGCAACTGTGAGGCTAGGGGGATAAATGTGGATTTTTAAATTTTGGGACCCATATTTAATTTGATCTACAGTTGAGAGACCCATATGCAATTTATTCAATTGATTAATTAGTTCTAATTAATTAAAGAGAAAATTATATATAGATACTTAAATTTATAATATAATATTACATAAATCTATAATTTAAAAAAATTAACATTTGAGTTCTTGAGTCAAATATAATATATCAATTAAGTCTAATTTTAATTTTTTAATATTAATTTAATATTTAAAATACTCAATTTGCTCTCCCTAAAAGCTTGAGTAGGTGAAGGAGCAGGCCAATTTCTCTCTCTCACTCTCCTGCTCTCGGTGCGATGGCCCACAACTGTAAGAGTGAGGATATTGAGCATTTTTAAAAAAATTAGACAGCATTTAATTTAATATTATTTTAATATTATATTATATTATTTAAAAAAAATAATTATTTAGTTTAATGATATTTATAAATAATTTTTTATAAAATTATAAAATTATTAATTGAAGAATAACATATAGATCATATAATATAACACTAAGATAATATCATAATGATTTAAATGCTGTTATATATATATATTTTTTTAGGGATCTGAATGTTAAAGATTTAAAATTATAAACTTATGTAATATTATTTCATAATTTTAAGAATTTAGATGTAATTTAACCTTAATTAAATTTAAAAATAAATTAATTTTTTTAATAAAAAACGAGTAGATGCCCGGCAGACTCCAAGGACCGCAGATGCCCGGCAGACTCCAAGGACCGCAATAGCGGACGAAGACTCGAAGCTACACTTCCAATAAAAAAAGGCCAACTTTACCCGCTCCTCTCTTTCTCTCCGACCTCCGGTGCTGGAAATCGGCGCCGCCGACGAAGCTGCCGCTACGTTCGTCTCCATCTAGCTTCTAGCTTGCCGCCTTCTTCAGCTTCCCCTATACACGGTGCTCAATTAACTCCGAAGAGCTTGCAGTTAGCGGGTGTAGTGCGCTGCTTCCTTCTCCGTTGAATTGGCGGCTGCAGTTTGGAGTTCGATGATCGAAGCATAGGGTTTCGTATGCGGTGGTGATGATTTCGGTGACGGGAGGGTTGTAAGATTTTTGGGTGGTAAATATGATCAAACAGATATTCGGCAAGCTCCCGCGCAAGCCCTCCTCTAAATCCCTCGCCGGAGACCCGCCCCCCGACGGGATCATTGTCGCTGGAGGTAGATCTGGTCCTGGAAGGAAGATTGGTTTCAGCTGCGCCGCGCCGGTTGGGGCGGCAAACGGTGCTGCGGGGCCGGCGCCTGCGCCGGCGTATGAGC
The DNA here is from genome assembly GCA_019297695.1 of Apostasia ramifera. NCBI lineage: Eukaryota > Viridiplantae > Streptophyta > Magnoliopsida > Asparagales > Orchidaceae > Apostasia > Apostasia ramifera. The sequence continues at coordinate 246,014 of JAEMOT010001579.1, read as the reverse complement.
CGCTTCCAAGCTTCCGCGACGTGCCGGCCTCAGAGAAACCTGGGCTGTTCCTGCGGAAGCTTTCCATGTGCTCCGTGGTGTTTGACTTCTCTGACCCGGCGAGAAACGCCCGAGAGAAGGAGGTAAAGCGGCAGACGCTGCAGGAGCTGGTGGACTACGTCTCGACGGTCCCCGGCAAGTTCAGTGATGCGGCGATGCAGGAGGCGACGAGAATGGTGGCCGCCAACATCTTTCGGACTTTACCGTCGTTCTCAGGTGGCGAAGGGCAGAAGGGTGGAGAGGGTTTTGATGCCGACGAGGAGGAGCCGGCAATGGAGCCCGCCTGGCCGCACCTCCAGATTGTCTACGAGTTCTTTCTCAAGTTCGTAGCTTCGTCGGAGACCGATGCTAAGATTGCCAAGCGTTTCGTCGATCACTCATTTGTTCTCCGATTGCTCGAGCTTTTCGACTCCGAGGACCCTAGGGAAAGAGATTACTCGAAAACAATTCTCCATCGATTGTATGGGAAGTTCATGGTTCACCGGCCTTTCATCAGGAAGGCGGTTAATAACATATTATACCGATTTATTTTTGAGACTGAGAAGCACAATGGGATCGCAGAGCTACTTGAGATTCTTGGAAGCATAATTAATGGGTTTGCTTTGCCATTGAAAGAGGAGCACAAGTTGTTTCTTGTTCGGGTGTTGATTCCACTTCACAAGCCCAAATGCCTGTCACTCTACCACCAGCAGCTTTCTTATTGCATCACCCAGTTTGTGGAGAAGGACAATAAGCTTGCAGACACAGTCATCAGGGGGCTCTTGAAATACTGGCCCCTCACCAATAGCTCAAAGGAGGTTATGTTCCTTGGGGAGCTGGAGGAAGTCCTGGAGGCCACACAAGAGCCAGAGTTCCTGAGGTGTATGGTGCCACTCTTCCGACGGATTGCTAGATGTCTCAGTAGCTCACATTTTCAGGTACTTTGTCTTTATTCCTTAAAACTATTATAATCATATCTGATAGCTCATCCTTCCCATGTTTACGCCAACTGTGCTCTAGCCTTTTTCATGTCGTGTGTGTGGGTGCCGAGTCTCAGGACTCAGCTTGACCTGAAACCTGCTGGATTATTTTGTAAATGGAAATCTGCTGGATTATTTTGTATCACATTACCTGTTTCCTTATGCAGCTTTATGTTCCAAAGATGTAGACTTAGATGAGGGCAACATAATACACATTAGCTGAAGATAGGGAAGATGTGATATTAAGTAGCTGCTTATTACGCTACTAATTAATACATATGCGCAGATAAGAAAGTTGGATGCATGCCATAAAAAGAGTTGTATATAGGAAATCTGAAAACTGTTACAAATCCTCATCTCCAAGAGCAATGGTCTAAAAAGTATGATGTAATATATTCTTGTTCTGTACTAAAATGTCTTCTAAATTGAAATTGTACTAGGATTTTGATGATCATCTGATAGTTTGCTATCATTTCTTTAAAAAATATGAACGTAAATGAAATATCTCTCGTACTTTAGAGACCAATAGGCCTGTTTGGCAAAGAAACTAATTTGATCTTGTCATGAAAATAATGCGTCTTTAAATATGTGTATGATGGAAATTGTATAGGATGTGAAATAAAATTAATTAATGCATTAAAAATAATATAAGATGTGAAATAAAGTAGATTTTTTATATTAAAAGTTATGTAAGATTTGATAAAAATCAATTTAATATTATTTTTTTAGTTTCTATAATGAAAGAACTATTTTGGTTTTTAGTGTGAATAAAATAGCATATACACCAAACAGACCTATAAGTAATTGCTCTTAAGAATGTTTTAGTTTAATAAAATAGATAAGGGAAATTTACAAAGTAACAACATGGCTTGCTTTAATATGCAGATATGAAAGTTGGATAATAAATAAATAAACATTAACCGCAAAATTGGGAATTGTAGAAATGAGATACCTAACATCTCGAATGTTGGCTTATCACTACAAGTGGTGTCAACAAAAACAAGACTATGTCCAGTATTTGTATTACAACTTCTTGGACACTTGTCATTAATAGAAGAGCTGTCAAAAAATGTAGCCCAACAAGACTTTGTTAGGCATTAAGATGAGATATCTGACATCTTAGATGCTAGTATCTGCATGAGAGGTGCCTGCTGAAACAAAACCCTAGAGCTGAATACAACTTAGGCTCAAGAAAACAATGCCTCAAGAGAAAAGTGGCAGAGTCAAAAAAAAAAATCCCTCAAAGGGAGAACTGAGAACTTGATAATATCTCAAGCTTGAGAATCTTGGAAAGGTCTCCCAGTTGTCACCCTCCTCCATCTGATAAGATGATTGACTACCAATCACTAGGTGTTGTGGGCATGATAGATGAGGTGCAAAAGAATGTTGTAAAACAACCACATTTTTGTGTATAGGGAAGGGTGTATGGGGAAAGGACAAAAAGATATTTTGGGAATCAAACTAACTTTCCTTTTGTATTTTGCACTCCTATAAATTGGAGAAGAAAAATATAACCTGAAATCAAGAGTAGAAGAAACCTAAGGGGTGGATATTGCAAATGGATTAAGATGGAAGAAACAAAGTCAAGTGAAATACTAGAATAACCAAGAAACTTCGAAATTTCTCTGGAATTCTTGAGAGAACACTTAGTCTTCCGTTCTTCTATCTCCACTTTACCTCTATGCCTCTTTTCATCTCTTCTTACTTTGATGTGCGTGCAAATGACCAAAGAGCAAGAGAGAAAACTAATAAAGAACTTATCCATGAAATCGGAGTGTGGCGTCCCTCTCCTATTAAATTTCATGCATTTGCACTGGACTGGATGAAGGTGGCTAGTCAACCCTATTTAGTTCCTGCCTGAGTAGAGAAGTATTGTTCTGTCCCACAAACCTTACATGATAAGCAAGTCATGACTCATTACTTCACAATATGAATGCTACAATGATAAATGCTAAAATCTGATTATAGGTAGGCTAGGTTTTATCCTAGTTGCTGCTATCATTATTAAAGCATTTTTGAAAGTACATGAATATTTGTTAAATTATAATTGTTAATGCATCTGTTGTGAATGCTACAGTGTAGTTTTTTTGTAGTGTATGGATATTTGCAACTTGTAAATTTTTGAAACTTATTATTTTTTTTTTGAAGCTTGCAAGTTGTATTTTTAATGCATCAAAATGTTTGGAGCATTTCATTATTATCATGTGTTCTTATTATTATGGTGGGGACATGTCTGTGACGAACGACTCATCAAATTCGGCCATGTTATCATACCCATTTGTAACTTGTAATTGGTATACCACAAAGAATATGCTGGATGATTATCTCGTCCTGCAACAGCCATTATGGTGCTTTTACTATGTTTCATCAATGAACCTTTTTGTGGCTTATTGTGCTTAAGAGAGGCACAATTTGTCATACTTGGAGTGTGCTTATGAGTTATTTGCTTTACTTGTGGATCATAAGAAGAGTACTTTAAAATTGAATGATAGCCTGATGTGAAATGTTTTGTTACTTCGACATTGCCATTTTGTCAATGCAATTTGATATAACCATCCAATCGAGTATGGTAACTATGGAATAAAAGCGCTGCTGTGGTTGATCATTTAAATGAATTTTAATTGCTAATACTTGCCTGTATTCATTAAATATTTGTATGATTTGTTAAGGTTGTTATTGTGATAATATCAGTGCAATTACGTAGTGAGCATTGTCATTAATGATGTATGTAGGTTGCAAACTAATCCTGCATTAGCTTTGGTGCCTCAAAAGAATAATTCTATGAATTATTCATCAGGTTATGCAGAATAACATTATAATCTTTGTTTTCACATGAGTGAATTAGCTCCAGTATCAATTTGTAGGTAACTTGCTGTTTATTGATAAAAAAAAAACTATCTATATTATCATCTGTATGTTTTGTATATTTTGATAATTACTGTTTATTTAGAAATTTTTTAGTCTAACTGCATCCGAAAAGCTCAAGCAAAAAGGTGGGGCGGGGGTGGTGTTGGTGGTTATGCGGCTTAGCTATAGGCATGAGCTCTGCAAAGGATCTTGATTTATTGATGTTTTAGGCCTTTGTTTTTTTTTTGTATATTTAATGATAATCTAGTCTTCTTTTATGTGGAAAATAAATATGCTCTAGATCAATTATGTTGGTTAACGGACTTTCAAAGTGTAAACAACATTTTTAATAAATTTGACCATTTTGATGAAGGTTTGAACATGGATCAAATTTTATGAAGTGAATAGTGCATTCTAGCAAGCATTATAGCTTTATTTTTATCTGTCCCTTAAAAAACGAACGCAAGTGAAATAATTCCACATTATGTAATATGCGTTGTCATAACATTTCATTTGATTTTAGCATAATGTTCTTAAAAGTTGAGTGGTGGTTATGTATGCATATGTCTTTTTGACTTGCTAATGAATCATTACCATTGTCTGATATTTGAAACAAAATGATGCTTACATGTTCTGAATAAATAACCTTTCCTCAACATTGTAGCCTAAGAGAAGAAATTGTTGTTCAAAGTAGCTCTATTAGTTTGCTTTTCCTATCCAATGGCATTGAAAAGGAGAGATAAGAAGAGAAACTATTCAAAACATTGTAGTTCTATTAGTTTGTGAATTAAAATGAATGAGAAAGGTCCAAAGTGAAACTATTCAAAATTCATGGTGTAAAATGAAAAAAAACCTTTAAACATTAGAGAAAAACAAGTGATTTACTTGAGTCTAATTTTCATGTTGTCTTTGCTTGATCAACTTATGGAAAACTTTGAAGCTATCAGTTCTTTTTATTCTTAAAGATATCATTTGCTTTAATTCTTAAATCTATTAGAACTAACAGCCATCTCAGTGTACTCTATATCTTGAAATTCCAATTCATTATATTCCTTTTCTATCAAAAAATAATGACAACAACAACCAAGCTTTTATCCCACTAGGTGGGGTCGGCTAGATGAATACTTTGTTTCCACTGCATTTTATAAAAAAATTCTCATTTAGCTTTAAATAGATCTAAATAATAGATCCTCTTCTTTCTCTAATCAGAAAACATTATGCTTCTCGGTAATATAGACATCAACTATACAGATAAGCTTCTTATCATGATAAGACTGAGGAACTCATTACTTAGGATGCATTTAAATTCATCTCAAGAATTAATCGATCCTATTCTATAATGGAGATGATCATTTTTTGTATCAACATGACGTTAGCCTGCTTAGTAAGCTTTGTTTAGCAAAAGCAATTTAATTCATTTCAAACACAGGATAACACTCAAAATGATCGTCCATAACAATCTCCTAGTTCAAATAAATTACCGGATCCAATCTAACATCGAAACTAGGAGCCTCTATTTTTAGATGAGTAATCCTATCAATTGCTTGATCAATCTTAGTCTTCAGATTGGCTTGTTGATCTCTCAAATTAAGATCCATTCTAAATATAAGGTATAAGCTTTTTTGAATTATAAGGTCTAAGTTGGTATCAAACTCAGATCAGATGAGATAATAAGTATAATGTAGATAAAAATGAAATGCAAGATAGAAATGTATATAATAAAACCTAAATGAAAAGTCCAATTCAATAGCCTAATCTAATGCAAGGTAAAATCCTAGTAAATCTTATGTGGGACAAATAGGAAAGTCAATACGAATTTGAGGGCAACAAATTTTAATGATAAATCAAGATAATTCCAATTCCCGTAAATTAAACCAATTTATAATTTAAATTAAGTCAGATTGATAGCAAATAAGAATTTATCAAATAAATTAAAGCATTGCTTAAATTCAATAAATTAGATAGGATGCTTTTTGAAATTTTATGAGTTGGTTTTAAAATAACAATCTACAATAATTTACTTAATAAATGTAAATCTAGGGTTCGCAAAGGCAAGCAAATCAAATATTTGAGATGAATGATAATTCTAATTAAAATTCAATCAACTTGTAATTATTTAATTTGGATTAAAGATTATAACTAGATCAGAGAAATCCGGAGAGAAATGCGAAGATGAACGTGCCGGGCAGTGGTGATGAAGGCACGGGGGGAGGGTGCACAAGTGGTGGTTGCGTGTAGGATGTGTAAGAAGTGTTAGTCAGAGAAGGGTGTGATGTGCAAAGCGTATAGACAACTTATAGATTAAAGCAGGGTGTGAAGAACGATAAGGAATTGTGGGGCAGTGAAGGCAGCGGAGATGCCTTGCAGGGATGTGCGGGTGGTGTTGGTCGCATGAGACACTTTGGTCATAGGAGGAAGGGAGGTGTGGGGAGGGCCACATAGTGGTGGGGTGTGCTCAAACTAAGAGTCGTGCTTGCGTGGGCGGCTTTGCGTGTGTGGGAACAAGGCCATGCTTGCAAGCGTTGTTTTGTACGTTGTCAGCGTGTGTAGTGCATTGCAGTAGTTGTAATTTGTGCGTGTGCACGCGGGTTGATGGGCCATGCATACATGCTAGTTGAGGAAGAGGCTGTGCGTACACATGAAAAAATGATGATGGGATGGTGATGCATTGAGGTGTGATGGCAACGACATGAAAGCGGAGATGGAACCTTGCGATGCGGTGAGGAAGCTGGAACTGGGCTCTGATACCAAAATTGACTTGACACAGAGATTGACGACATGCTTTGATAGCAAATTTGATGCGGAACAAATGCTTTAATTTAAAATTGATGCGTAACATGGAAATCAATAAAAAAAGCGGAACAACGGTCATTGGCGACAACATTGGAAATGGGGCCAGGTAGAATTAAAGTGGATAATTTGGTTTTTAGGTATTTTTATCTAAGGTTTCCCTTCTGAAATATAGATCTATTTCAGGATATCAATCCCTTCCAGAATTTCCCGCCGTAATTCATTTCAGAGCTAAGATTACACAGAAATATAAATTTTTATTAATCCAAAAGCTATCCAAATATTAAAATGCATGATCTATATATAAAGGGCTAATTCCATTTTGAAATAATGGCAAATCACGTGTGACTTAACAAACAAACTAACTAAAAAAGAACTAAATAAATTAAATGGATTTGACTAATTCAAATACATAACAAACTCTCTATAAAATAAAATAAAATAAAATAAGGATGATCTGTATCATCCATCAAACGCCATGGCACATGATCTTATCTGGATTGTTGATCAACAAAATGTCCCCATTAGATTTTCCTTTCATGACCCCCATTTTGTTTGCATCTATTTACCTGTTATATAAGGTAAGGTTGGTTGGGTGCAAGGGGGGTGGTGGAGGTGGGGCGCATTTAGTGGTTTGAGTTTACCGTTAATAATTAGAGCCTTGTGTTTGTAGATGAGACAAAAAGGAAGACCAAAAATGACTTGGGCGATATGCTTATTAGACGTGACCTTGACTCACTTGTGCACAAGTGCTATTTTAGATGGAATATAATGGAAAAGGGAAATCTATATGGCAAACCCAAACTAGTTTGGGATTAATGCTTTTTTTTTATCTTCTGGATTTTCGAACGCAGTGTAATTTACTCAGTTTCTGTAACAGTTTGATTCTTCACCAAATATTGTAGTACCATTCTGCTCAATGAGATGGGATTTGCTTATGAAGTAACCTTAACTGAAAATAAGATCGTTTCTTCATTATCTTTGGCATGGAACATGATCATGATGTTGAAATGTTTGCTTGATTTGAAAAAATTATTTCTCCTTAAGTTTCTTTTTAACGTTCTATAATTCTATGCGCACAACGATATAAATCTAAGATTATTGTCGTATGATTGTGATTCCTCTTATATATCTTTGTTCATGCTTCCCTAGTAGTCAATCATTGGATAATTCTTGGTTTTGGAGGCTCTGTATTACTAGATATCATGATTTGATTAACTGAAATGCTCTTATTATCATTGAACTTTCTTATTTTTGGGTATTATGTTTTTTTTTATTTGATATTTTTGGTATAATTACATACATATCACAAAGAGAAGGTAATATTATATTATTAAATGTAAAATGTGGGCATTTACATATATTAAAAAATTTCGAGTAGCACGAAAATAAAACTTTGTTTATTTCCGTCAAATATGCTAAGAATATTTTGTCTTATTATGATTGATACTTCATCGTTATTGTCTTTGTCGCGTTGGTGAACACATTTGATGATTAACTTGATAAATTAAAGGCAATCTATTAATGCAATGGCAGATGAAGGGACTTAATCTTGTCAAAGAGAGAGACTATCTTAAAGAGCAATGGTCAACATGTAAGGGGAAAACAAATATAATATTTAATAAAAGTGGAAAATATTAGTGACACTCAAGCTTTGACGTGCAAAACTCCAGCAGTGAGAAAAACAACTGGTGGCTTAAATTCTACTATTTATGGGGGTGTATGGTCATTACAAAGATGTGAAGAGAATGATGGAGTGGGGAAGACATGTATGATATGCTGTGTGGCAGACTCTTTCGTCAGGAATGTAGAATGGTGTTATTTCCTTGAAGTCATATGGAAGAAGCCCCAAAGACCTACTTGCTTCTTAATTGGCTGAACGCAGTGAAAGACTAGGTCTCTGTGGAGTCCCCAAGAAGATCCGAGGGATAAGGTTGGGGTTAGAGATATTTGAGAGAGTTTTATGTGCCTAGAAAAGCTATAAGTAGGATGCCTTCATGTCGCAGTCAGCTGCATACCTACTTGTAGGCGCGGTCAGCTGGGGCCTGTAGATTGAACTTTCATGTGCCCATGCCATGCCATTTCCTTCCACCTTGATCCACAATCAGAGATACAGGAAGGGAGCCAACCATCCAATAAAGGGAAGTTTGTCTGATTGATAAAACTGTCCACTTGAGATGAGATACTCTCTGGTTGGGAAATGTCATTAGGTCGATGAGATAAATCGGGACCGAATGGTATTAAATATGCCAATGCCCTAATGCCTACTATTGGATCCAGGAATTGTTGCATGAGTTATCAGATGGTTGCCTGAGAGATGACACTCCAGGCCCATAGAGCGCACGTCGAGCCATATGGGATTGTTTGTTCTGGGCATCCATCCGTGCATTGGACATTGTCAAACTTGAATCACGTGACCTCTAACCATGGTTAGCACATGGATGGTGAAAATTGTGGGGGGGATTCTGAGAGCATCTTTAGTGGAAGCTTGAGGTGCTATTGTTCTGGTGTTTAATGTTTATTTTGTTATGTATGAAAAGAGTACATGTGGGGCTTTAATGTGTTACATAATTTTTTTTTTACTTATTTTATAGATGTAGTTGCCTGCAGTTTTGTCCTTGAGATGATTTTGAGGAAGTGAATAATATTCAGTAATCTGGCATCCACTCCACTGACTTCAGCTTTTGTTATTCAGGTAGCAGAACGCTCTTTATTTCTCTGGAACAACGATCATGTAAGAAATCTGATCAACCAAAACCGAAAGGTCATACTGCCCATCATCTTCCCGGCCCTCGAGAGAAACTCGCGAGGCCACTGGAACCAGGCAGTGCAAGGCCTAACCCTCAATGTGAAGAAGCTTTTCATCGACGCCTACCCAGAGTTCTTCAATGAATGCTCGCTCAGATTCCAACAGAACGAAGCGCAACTGAGGGAGCAGCAGGCGAAGCATGAATCGAATTGGAAGCGGTTAGAGGCGGTAGCTGCCTCCAAAGGCATCAGCAATGATGCCGTCCTTGTTTCACAGAAGGTCTCCTTTCTCAGCATGTCGACGACGGGGCCACGAGCCGCAGCTGGCAGTTGATCCACCCATTCCATGATATTTCATGAGATCATTGAGATTTTCTTGTATGGAGATATTGGTGATTGATATGGTGGGGATAATTTTCAGAGGCTTCTCAGTTTGTGGTTCATTTTGGATTGAAATCATAATCAGTCCACCAAAAATGTAATTGTGTGTGTATATTCAGCAATTGGCATGGATTTTTTTTTTATCAAGTCTTTATTTACTGCATCAATTTCTCTAGAATTTATATCAGCTTCATCCTTTTTCATCTTTTTAGTCGTAGATTGTTAAGCTTTAATTATTTTATATGTTTGATATTTAAATTTTTAATATTATATATTAATTAAAAAAATTATATGAAAATTAGATGATAAATATGTATATAATTATTTTGATGTTGTAATTTTTTAATGTTTCTTAATATAAGATTGTATTTTCATGTAATTGGAATATTTTAAGACTTTTATATTGAGATAGTGGGCTATTTTGAATAAAAAAATAATAAATAAATTTTTCATTTATTTTAGCTCAAATATCTCAAAAAATAAAACTTTTAATATAAAGGAATGTGAGTATAATATACATAGGAGAATATTTTGAATGAGATATAATTGATCTTTGAGTTACTTCTATAAATAAATATAAATATTTTAAATGATATATATATATATTTATGTAAATTTAATTTATTTGAAAAAATGGATTCATGTAATTTATTTTTAATAATAAATAGATATTTAGCTATTCGTGCTTTTACATATTAGGCTCTAAAGGAGCGTTTAGTTTAATATTATCTTGACATTATGTTATATTATCTAGAGAAAATAATCATTTGATTTAATGATATTTATAAATAATTTTTTATTAAATTATAAAATTATTAATATAAGATGATATTTATATATCATGATATATATATTATATAATATAATGCTAAAATAATATATCGAGAAATTGATTCAAATTTCATATTTTTAAAAAAAAAAAAATCCAGTTTTTTAATTTTCAAATATTCTTTTTGCAATTTTGAAAAATATACTTTTTGGCAGACACACTGTACGATGGCAATTTACAATTCTCAATCATCATAAACCCTAATCGGGGCTGATTGGTCTCCTGTTCCCTGACGACAGAGCGGCGTATCATCATCAGCTTCATCATTAACATCGTCTCATCACTGTTCTTCACTCCAAAAAATCTAGGGTTTGCCCTCCGTTCTCGAGCAGGAGAGAGCCGGCGGCGGAGTGATCCATGGCGAAGACGAAGCCGGGAAAGAAGGACCTCGATTCATACACCATCAAAGGCACCAACAAGGTCGTGCGCCGTACGTATCCATTCCCCCCTCCTCCTACGGCTCGGTTCTAGGGTTTTTCCTTCTAACCGGGTGTGGTAATGTGGTGCAGCGGGGGACTGCGTGCTGATGCGGCCGTCGGATTCCGACAAGCCGCCGTACGTTGCGCGGGTGGAGAAGATTGAGGCGGACCATCGTAATAACGTGAAGGTAAGGGTTCGCTGGTACTACCGGCCGGAGGAGTCCATCGGCGGCCGGCGGCAGTTCCACGGGGCCAAGGAGCTATTCCTCTCCGACCATTACGACGTCCAGAGTGCGCACACCATCGAGGGAAAATGTGTCGTCCACTCCTTTAAGAACTATACCAAGCTCGAGAATGTCGGGACTGAGGACTATTTCTGCCGCTTTGAGTACAAGGCAGCTACCGGTGGCTTCACCCCTGACCGCGTGGCCGTGTAAGCTATCTCGGCCGGATCCCTGGTAACGTTCGTTTTTGGTAGTATGAAGTTGGTGTGCTGATTTGGTTGGACTTTTCTTGAAGGTATTGCAAGTGCGAGATGCCGTATAATCCAGATGATCTCATGGTACAGTGTGAAGCATGCAAGGACTGGTGAGTTATCTTAGTTTGCAATTTTTTTTCTGTTCTTCTTAGATTTTTATTGTATCATTGGCTAGCTTGTTGGTCCTAGTTTATAGTTTTAAATGACTTAATGTGTTTATGTTTGTGGAACTTTCCTACTTCGTCTAAAAGTAAACCTTACTTATCGGTTTCGTATTTTTAATGATCTCCTTAGTAGTTTTCATTTACTATTTTTTTCCAGTTATGGAAGATTTAAGAATTTTATCTCACGCTAATTCTTTTTGATTTTGGCATATCGTTTGTTATTATTTAGGTTTTATAAACTTGTTTAGTCTGATAATCTTGTTGTTAACATAGGTGTATTTGGGTGGGCACATCATTTCATGATTCAGGTTACCTGGTTTTGTTTCTTAATTCATGGTGCTTCATGAGATAAACCGCACCTTTACTTAATAGCTGTGAGTTGAATGTATGATGCCACTACTGTTGCAGGCAGTCTACTACTTGATCTCTGTTGTATTTAAAGACAAGTAGAAAGGTTATAGTACACAAAATCATTGAACTATTTGATTGCTTGGCTGAAACGTGCAACAAAAACTTGTACCTAGTAGCTCTAGTCTCATAGTCTGCAACCTCTGTTAGGGATGGCAATTTTCATCAAAGCACGCTTGCATTTTAATGGATTTGAAATCTACTTGATTTCACGTTACTTAAAACCAACTTAAACATGGACATTTAGAAAATTTCATGGTATGAATAAGATATTTTATATTTATAAATATGTTATAATAGTTTATACATAGAGATTGAAATATAAATACACACTTTACATATATAAATGAAATTATAAATATTTTAATATATTTATTATCTATGATGCATGTTTTAATTAAAAATATGACTTATAATTAGGTTTGATTGAACTTGAAGATTGATTCGAACTTGAAAAAAACAGTGGACTCAAATCAAAGTTGATTTGAAATTGAAAAGTTTAATTTTGAGTTGAGGCTGACTTAGTTGAACTCGACACAACTAGCACTAGCCTCTGTACGATCTTTCACAATCCCTTTACCATAGATGCCCATCTATCCAATTTTTACAATTTTGTATTTATAATCAGGTTTCTTTCCAAATTGATTTCAATTGAAGGAATCACTTCCATGTTTTATTTATCAAAGGGCTTGCTATTCGCTTCCCTTTCCTTGTGTAGATCTTCATCTTATTATGCATGTTCTGTAATCTGGTGAAGCATGGTGTAACTGAGCATGTAAGTAGATGAACCTTTCATGCCATGCACATTTTCTCTAAGCTCCTTAAAATGAAATACTTGCAATATAATTTGCTTCACCTGTTTGAAAAGCACAATGAGTTCTATATAGCTTTACACTTCATGTTCACATTTTTGGTGATTGAGTAGTATGGGGATCAGGAAAGAGAATTGAACTTTTGTTGTTGAACATTATCCCCATTTTTTGTGAAGATTTATGTATATATATGATTTTTTTTTGGCACCTAAATATGAGCGTTTGGTTAGGTGCTGGATGTCTAAGGCATTTCGTCAATCAGAGAGGAGAATAAAATGGACTAGGGCTTCCTAAACCTGCCTCAGTAAACTGTCATTTGTTGCTTTCCTAATATTCTACTGGCTTGACATATCTCTACTTTCGCAATTTATGATTCATCATTAAATGGTCCGCTTACACATGGACGACATGGTGCCAAGTTGTTTTTGATTTAGGAAGCAGTTATTCTGAATGACATTTTTCTGGAGGCTAGTACATGAACGTTTGCTCACAAATCTTTAGGTTTTGTAAGGAGCCATAATTGTGCTGCAAGTTGGGATGGGGAATATTGTTATACAGATGTGCCTATAGATAGTATCTCTCTTTTTTACCTTCATGATCATAGTCAGTGCGTTAATGTGACACATTATGCAGAAACATTATTTAAGTCACCTGACACACAGACACACACACACATATATGTATGTATAGGCATATATATACATATATATATATATATATCTATGTATATATAATGTATAGATCTCTCTTTGTGTGTGCATGGGTGCATGTGTTTGTGCAAGCGTGTGTGCCCGCATGCGGGTCCCTAAGCACCTTTTGTGAACTAAGTTTTATATGGTATGATCTCTATTTGAACTACTTTTTCTGCTTTGGGTGTTAAATTCTTTGATATTTCATGTGTGTATGCACGTGTGTGCCTAAGCACCTTTTGTGAATTAATTTTGTATGGTATGATCTCTATTTGATCTAGTTTTTCTGCTTGGGGTGTTAAATCCTTGGATATTTCTGTGCCAGGCATACAAATTCAGTGAGATTCATGAGTATTGTGTAGTAGTAATTGTCATGGTGATTGTTGCAAGAAAATACATCTCATTTATATATGTGTATATATGCCTATATATATGTGTATAACTGGCTAGGAATTGAGCTCGACTATGCTTGATGATTTTGTTTATTAGCAGGTCTTTCGGAATGTTGCCTGCTTGCCTTTTTTTGTATGGATTATGACCTCACTACCTTATAGACCTAGAACACTCTGAACTGTTGTCTGCTTTATGACAATATGCCAGCTTTCTTTTGAACATAAGGTCAAATTACATTAGGAAAAGGTGCATTATATCGTTTAGGTTATCAATTGGAATAAAATAGATTAGCATAATATAGCAATAACTAAATAGAGTAGGATAATTCTTCGGTTTGGATGTTATTCCCGGAGTATTTCCTCTGCCTGAATTATTTGGTCAGGAAGATGCTCTCTGCAAGCTGCTTGCGTGCTAATTTGTTTTGCCGGATTTGATGTTACGTTGTAAACTTTTTTCTCATGTCCATTACGTTTTCCATTGAAGTGCTAGTCTTATTTTGATGATGCATCTAGTTATGTAGCATTTTTGCAGTTCGATGGACACTGGGAAAATATATCCATTTTCCAACCACATTGTATTCCTTTAAGGGCACTTTCATAATCTCTTTCCCATCGGCAAAGGCACTAAAAGGCTTGAATGTTACAAGATTTTAAAGTACAACCTTGTGACATTTTGCATCAGCTGGTACTTTGTCATCCATCTGACTCGTTCCAATTTATGCCAGAACGATTAAATCCTTGCAAGCTCAATAATGACTGAGTGGAATGTAAATGTTTTGTGATATGACAATGATAAAGTTAAATTAGTATGGATGCTAAATTGCTAATGCTCTTACTTTCTTCCCTTTCAGTATTGATAAGGCTTTCATCTATTTAATTTTTAGCTAATAGCGTTATTTCTAATGATGCATGCACTACTTATTTCTATTTACTGCTCCATTGACAGTCAGCTATAACTTCAAAAAAAATTATGTTTCAACTTCTTCAATATGATTTCAAAAGGAAATATAATTCAAAGATGATAATAGATTTTATTGTGGAGTAAAGCTAAAATAAATCTGATACCCCCTCGATAAGTATAATACTCATAATAAACAACCAACAATTTCATGTATTGGGTTGAGTGGAGATGCAATTACTATGTTTTTAATATTTTATTACTTGAAAGCTCTTTCCTTAATTATCTATATTTTAGGAGCTCAAGTTTTCTATATACATTATGGCCATCCAAATTCTTGCATTACGCTTTGAGGCACTAAATAGAGCAATGATAATGGCCAAACTAAAATAACGTGCATTTCCGTGTGTAAATGGAAAATTTTGGGGCTTTGAAGTGTAATTGATACAGGAATTGGTGCGTGCAGGTAAATGTTCCTCTCAAACTTTGTTCAATTTTGAATTTGTATCTTGAAGCATGAAAATGCATGAATAGATAAAGGAGGGATTTACATACATAGTAAACTTTTTTTTAATACATTGATGCCTGATTTTGGGAATTTTTGGCAGGAGCACACTAAATACATAAATATGAAGTCTAGTGTGTCCTAGATAAAGTGTTTTAGAAATAAATTTTGAAAGGAGCATCTTGTTTAATAAATTCAAGTTTAGTTATTTTTAACTTTATGAATTTAATAAAAGCACCAGGAAGGGGTTGCATTAGGGTAATTTGCCCTCATTGCTAGCTAGTATTAGGAGATATCTATCTCTTGTCATCTCTTATGAGGGGATCATTTGCCCCCAACATCGGCGAGATGCAAATGCATTGCACGTTAGTGTGGCCATCGGAATAGATTGACTCGAAATTGATTCAGAATTGATACGGCAATTTTGGTTCAATATTAGAGCTGATTCCACTTTTGCTTGACGTTTCAGAGCCTGTAGGAACTGGTACTTTTATTTTTATTTTAATATTGGGATATTAAGATGTTAGATTATACTTGTATCTCTTTGTTTATGTTTAAATAAATTGAGAAATATGTTTACGTTTTCTTATTTAATAGGGGCAATTAATTATATGTTACAAGAAACTTTAAATATTACCTATATGCTCTTCATAAAATTTAAACTATAGGGTGGTATGCATTTGAATAATGATGTAATATTTAAAGTTTTGAGTGGCATGCACGTAAATGCTCCTTTTTACAACAGTTTTAAATAGTGTGATCACTGACATTCATTGTCTTGTCACTATCCAGAAACGTAAAAGTGACAAATGTAATATTATCTTTTCTTTACATTTGTATAAATTGCGAATATAATCAATTGTTTTTTATTGGTAATATCAAATATCTATGCAGAGATTCTTTTTTTCATTATTGATTTTAAAGATGGGGGCCCAAATGAAAAATGATTTCACATTTTCTGAATAGTTTTTAAAATACTATCATCGGAGTGAGATCAAACACATCAATTTTCGTAGCACCATCCAGAAACGTGAAAATGACAACTATAATATTTTCTCTTTCTTAACACTTTTATAAATTGCCAATCAGAATAAGCTGCTTCTTTTTCATTAATTTCTAGTTCCTATGAAACTTTTTCCCATCATCTTATAATAATTTTGTGATAGATGATAATCATGTGGAGAAAAGAACAAGAAAAAAATTGGAATCAGTGAAATCAAAATTGGTAATTGGTTCCACGATTCAGACCTGCTTTGGCAAAAGCACCATTGGAACTAGCCCTATAGGGAGCCAATATGGACAAGCTCCAACATTGTTCGGACTAGTTTGGGCAAATGCACCATTTGAATTGGCTTGGTAAGGTTCTGGTGTGGACCGTCTACCTAGTGCTAGAACTAGAGCCAATGTGACTAGGCTGTAACCAATTCGGTTTGGTCTGGTTCTTTAGCCAGCCATACTGTGCCCTTATTTTACAATAACGCTTAGAGTTGTCACTAGCTGGGAGTGGTGTGTTTGAGGGAGGGAGAGAATAGCATTGATATGGATCTTCATCTATTTGTTTATATTACATTCATTTGCCCTACTCCGTAAAGTTATGAAGTGTTTACTGGTCTTTGTTTGCTTTTTTTTTTTCAGATTATCTTATTGGAGGAAGTGTAACTTGATGTAGAATGCAACATTGCAGGTTCCACCCATCTTGTATGGGCATGACTATTGAACAAGCCAAAAAACTTGATCAGTTCCTTTGCTCGGATTGTTCCTCTGATGATGATGCCAAAAGGTCTCCTAATGGCTGTCCTGTTTCTCCAATGTCGGAGCCGAAGGTGAGAATGGTGCAAGTTTGCTGTTTGTTTAATATTTGCTTTGCACAAACACGAGCTAAATGAGCTTGAAAGGGAATTTTGATTTTCTCTTTGATATTAGCATGATAGATTTTGTGATCTAAAGCTAATCTACATCAGTTGAGATACTTCTAATGAGAGAATATTCAATTCAGGTATTGAAAGATGATTAAAGAAGATTGATTAGGAGTGGATTGGCTCTCCTACTATAGTTGGTGTGCACCCAAAAGGAGAATGTTTGAGTAGGCCAAGTTGGAGAATTTTTTTTGAAAGTTGGCCATAGCCTGAAAGATTTCTTCTTCTTTTGGTAAGGGAGGGTGGGGGGTGGGGTAGGTCATGGAGCAGGGAGAATTCGATGACCAAACGCTTTTTTTTTTAACTTTAATAGTTCTCAGTCGTAGTTCAGAGTTTCCTACTCAGATTATTCATGTGTGTTTTTTGAAAGTTATTCAAATGTGTTTAGTACAAAAGCAGTCTGCTTCGTATAGAGGAAGATGCAAGGTGCATTGGCACCCCCTTGGTCTGCCCAAGTCAGGTAGGGCTGGGCTAATCCTATGACAGTTGGACTAATTTGAGCCAAACCCATGGGGCAGGGAGAATTCGATAACCAAACACATTTTTTTTAATATTGAGTTCTCAGTCGTAGTGCAAAGTTTCCCACTTAGATTATTCACGTGTGTTTTTTGAAAGTTATTCATATGTGTTTAATACAAAAGCAGTCTGCTTTGTATAGAGGAAGATGCGAGGTGCACTGGCACCCCAAGTCAGGTAGGGCTGGACTAATCCTTTGGCGGCTGGACTGATTTGAGCCAAACCATAGTTTGGGTTGCCCCTTGGCCACGTCTCAGAATAATTGTTCTTCTGTTAGTTGGTATCACCATAGTCCTCTTAATATCTTTTCTTCCAAATTTTGATGCCACGTATACTTAGCAGTTAAGCTGAAGTCCAAGACCTTGCTCTACCATTATTGCTTGGAAGGGCTGAAAAGACGAATCACTCCTCTCATTCCATAAATATTCAGTTAATTATCTATTATTAGGTCCTCCTTTGTATGTTATTCAAAACTTTGTCTTACGTGTTCCTATGCATTTTCATCCTGTTGTGGACATTTGTTAAAATATTGCTATTTGGCTAGTCAAGTTACAGAAGCTATTGGATATGATAGAAGTTCATTATGTGATTTAAAGAAAGCTCAGATATACATATATCAAAAAGAAACTCGGGTATAATCATAAAAGGCCTTCCAAATGGGTAAATGGCATGCAAACTCTTCAATATTGTTGTATCATCAATATCTAACGTACATTTTTGTTTGTAAACATCGTTACTGCATGAAGCATAGGGTTTATGGGTTGAGTGATGCTTCAATCTAGACTATCCACGTGGTAGTATTATCAACCATGCTTGACTTCCTTGACTTGGAGATCTAATTAACACTAAGCCTAGTCGATACCCTAGTTCTGAATAGGGCTATACTGTGAGTCATTATGAGGTACTCCATATACTTGAAGGGATCCACGGTTACCTTCTAGAAGAAGATGACTAGGATGAGTTCTAGCTATGCTCCTCACATTATACCCATGGGGTCTCTCCCTTGTCCCCATTTGTTACTCTACGATTTATTACTATTAGCTCCGTGTTATCACCAACATGCAAGGGTTATTAACATGTACTACGGAATATTCTGTTGCTATTAGGATCCAACAGACTCTAACAAATTGGACATGTGGCACTCATCTAAGCACCTGCTGGTGAATATCCTAACAGGATGTTAGTTGAAGTTTGACTATTCCCACTTGTCGTAGTATTTTTCTCTATAAATAGGAGGTCTTTACCACCTTTGAAGGCTGTTGATATTCACCGCCTTGTCCATCCCCACTTCAGCAAGGTGCAAACTAAAAGAACACGAGAGCACTCTTTTTTCTTGTTGTACTCCTCATACTAGTTTTACGTTCGCCTCTTGTGACCCTCGTTTTCATGTGTTATGGGGGATTCTTCTTGCTTGGCTTGGCTCATGATATAGGAAAATCTCTTTGAACCACGTAAATTGTGTTTTTTTTTTGTTGCTTCTCTTTTTGCTAGAGCATACTTTGCAACTCGGGCTTCCTGCAGGCAAGATCTATTAACCTTATTCTCTAGACTCCTTTCCTGTACCAACACAGTCTTTTCTAGTTAAACAAAAAACAAGTAATATGCAAAGCTAGGGCGAGGGAAATTTGAGATTGTGATGAAGAAATGTTAAAAAAATATTGGGTAGCTCTCTAAATAATATATAACAAAACTTTGCAAGAGAATTGAACATATTAACAAATCTATAATCCAACTTACGAGGGGGAATAAAATTCAAACCAATTAGAGTTTGATAAAACAAAATTAGGGTGATAGAATGGGAGAGGGAATAGTAGGCAATTATTTTATAATTTGGAGAAGTATAAGGTTAGATGATGGAGAAATATATGATTAGAAAAAGGTGAAGGAAAACAAGATTATAAAAAGAAGTGGGAGGGAGATTTTTTTACTATGGATTTATGTTGCTCGGTGGGCAGTGGACGGTTGATGTAGGGCTGCGGTTGGATTTGCAGCCTGATTACGCACAAAAAAAAAGAATTGAATGCTAGCAATACTCTGATATTTCATTTGTATAATCAACAACAACAACAACAACAACAACCAAGCCTTAATCCCACTAGGTGGGGTCGGCTACATGAATCCTTTGTTTCCATTGCGCTCTATCAGTTACCAAATTCTTATCTAAGTTTAAGTAATTAAGATCACTCCTTATAGTTTCTTGCCATGTCTTCTTTGGTCTCCCTCTTCCTCTTTGTACATGGGCAAAATCCAATAACTCAATTTTTCTAACTGGAGCTTCAATTGGCCTACGATTTAGATGTCCAAACCATCGAAGCCGACTTTCTCTAAGTTTATCCTCAATTGGTGCAACACCAACTTTCTTTCGGATATACTCATTTCTCATTCTATCCTTTCGTGTATATCCACACATCCATCTTAACATTCTCATTTCTGCAACATTTATTTTATTTGTATGTTTCTTCTTTGCAGGCCAGCATTCAGCACCATATATCATCGTTCATTTGTATAATCCCAATTATTTATTTATTTATTTATTGCTTACATGTAGTGTGACACATTCTCAACTTGAATGTCATACTTGATAGAATAGTCATGCTTGGCTTCGGCATTTTGTTCGATAATATTGTGATGCTATGATATGTTTAGAGAAATGAGTTGTTTTGTCTAATTACTTGTTTAGATAAGATTATAAAAGTTATAAAATTTTCTATTCTGAAATGACACCTAGATGTTATCCTGTTATAGTTGTAGAAAGAGATGAGATGTTAAGTTGTTAACTGAAGCTTTGGATAATAAAAACAAGATAAGCATTATTATCTTTTAATACAATGACATTGAATAAACTAAATAATAATGTATCTATTTTTTTTTTGATTGTAATGTATCTATTACATAGACATCTAGATTACATTGCTATTTTAATAATACTAATATTTAGATTGTATTGAACTAAACAACCCTCATCTCCGTTGAACTTGCACCTGATGTGTGGATAGACGGTTCAATGCGTCTTAGTAACTTGTAACTGTCCATAAGTGGTTCGGATAGAGTTACTAATGATGACGAGATGTCTTTTAACTGGTAAATCAAATAATCGTAGGTATATATATATATTGTTTGTCCTTTTACTGTTGGTATATTTGTTAAACAATGCCCTGTAGGTTGAGTCGAAGCGGCGGAAGAGGTGATTGGTTCTACGTCGAATGCACTGCAGGCCGGACATCATCATCTGGCAAACTACCTGTACCTTTTGTTCTTAACTGTGGAATTGTACAGTGCTGAGAAGGGGGGTGGGGGGTGGGGAAGGGGACATTAAAAAACGAGAAAAAAAGTCGGAACACTTTGCTTTGAATTATCTGTGCGCTCCGTATGAGTTTCCATTAGGGATTATTTAGAGTTTTCTGTGCAAAAATCTGAAAGCGTATTGTGTGCTTCTGGTCTGTGAGAAATAGCTGAGGAAAAGCAAGTGGTTGTAAAACATTTACTCGTCTTCTTTACGATCTTCCTGACTGTGCATGTTTATTGAAGTTTCGGGAATTATTTAAAATTTGCTCATCCTCCGTTCCTCGATGGAGTTCATCTGATTTTTCATCTGTTTGGCTCAAGTGAAGTGAGCGAGGGATGCTTTAAAACTCGATGTTTTATATGTCGTGATTTGGGTGAGAGTAATTTAAGGGATGTAGGGTGGGAGCGAGATCTGTTATTATTACATGTTCTTCGTTAAAGGTCATGTGCAATAACTCGCTTTTAAGTGGGATAAGGTCGTGCTACATGTTTAAGTTGAATTTCCTTGTGCCATTAATGTACTTTTTGGTGAGGATGAGGGGGAAGAACTTATGGTTGCCTTCTCCTATTTTATAAAATGTGTAACAGCTCAGAGATGGGAGGGATGCATGCATCACCATAGTTTTAACTTATTATTAATCTCTCTTTTATTTATTGCCTTTTAAATCATGTTATAAAGCTTAGCTTTGGTGAAACGAAAATACTTTAAACTCATATATGCAGCTCTGCCAATAAAATGCCTAATTTTGTAGGTTTTTTTTTTTTTTTTTGCTTGCATGATTGATTATTATGATTATTATGTTTGATGTACTTGTTTTATTTTATTTTTAATAGCATTCTAGGTTTTGATTGAGTTTAAAAAAGTGCTTTAATTGTAGCACATGCTTAAGTAATGGAGGAGAGCAGTGATCCATAATAAATTAAAACTCGTATGTTATTTATTTATAGCTCTTGTATTTTTTTAAAGGGAGCGTTGGACGAACTGAATTATTAATCTAAAATGTTATTTCTAATGTTTTTTTGTGAGTTAATAGAGGGGATATTTTAGAAGTCATATATATATAATATTAATAAAAATATATTATAGACCACACTTAGTTATGTATATAATAAGTGTTCGAGGACTTGAGCAGCGATTCACTTGGTATTACTCAAAGCATTTATTTTATTAAAAAATAATTTTATTTCGCATATCTATGCACAAAATCCCACTTTATGAGTTCTTTGCCTTTATTTTCTGTGAGAAAAGCCTACGGGATGATGAAGATCAAGATTAAACATTAGAGAAGATAAAATATTAGAGAATGAACATCACAACCTTCAATTTTTGAGGCTCCAGCTTTCTCATCAACTGATTAATACCCACTGAATCTTCGCTCATCAGCATAATTTTGCTAACTTGTGTACAAATTATAAGCGAAACTAACATTATAAGCAATTGTCACTGCTGCAGCAATTTATTTGCTGAAAGTTGTGAAAAATCTTTCATAATTCCATGAATGAAAGACATCGTGAAATAATAAAGTATTTTTATTAAAAAAAAGAACTTAATTTTCTGAGGATTAAAATGTGTTATTCTGAAATTACCACATGAGAAATTGATCCTACAAAGGAAGAAGCAGGTATTATGCTCCATTAATTAAAGCAGAAAATTTAAAAATGAGAAAAAACACGACACAAGAAACAGAAAATTTCAACACCGAACAAAAGAAAAGGTAAGAAAAAACCTCAGCAAGATTAACATGATGGTTCATATCTCATACAAATCTCAGGCATAAAATTATCAATATTTCACATCTTAAGAAAATTGAAAATAAAATATGGCTTTATTTTTTGATCCTACCCACAAGATGAAAACTGTTTCACACCTATTTCACATTTTATATAAATCTCAAGACAAAATATATTATCATTTAAATTTAATTTTATTCTGGCAAAAATTAATCCGACTACATAAAGACACCCTTAAAGTATTGCACCCTATTATCAGTTTTCTTTTTTTTTTTCAATTAACATGAAAGTAGATGTCCATAATCATGATTATTCTGGCAAAAATGGCACCAGGTTTATCATTTAGCAAATAGAAAATTCTAATTACAACAAAGAATGAATGTTGTTCTCACCAACTTGAGTATCATCCAAGCTAACTGGCATCATTTGGTACTTTTTCAGGTCCAAGATACAAAGTACTACACATAGATGCCAAAATAAGCAAACCACCAACAATCCTATTAAAAGAAACTTCAGTTCCCAGGAAGGACATGCTCCAGACTAGGGAAAGAATCACCTGCAAAATTTAGCATTTGCATAAATCATTCGTCTTCAGCCAGCTCATAAGATTAGGGGTTTCAGAAAATAATGCTGATCATGTAGTAGGTCAAAAGTACGGTGAAAATTTTGAGAGTTAAAAGAGGAATGCTGAAATTAGCTTGAGTAAAATGGCCACTTCATTATCAAACGCATATGTTATAATCGTAATCACTGTTAATGCTGCCTCAGATATAGAAACATTACTCTGACTTTTACTGGATGCCATAAAATTGCATTGCAGGATGGCTGGATGTTGAAGAAAAGAAAACTGATTCAATACAATGAAAAGGTTCTTGTGAATATAAATAATTAAGCTAATCCTACACATAGAAGACTTCTCATGTAACACTCCCGCACAAGATGGAGTAAAATATCATATATATGTATGTATATATATATATATATATATATATATATATATATATATCTTTTTTCTTGATAGTAATCATATAGCTCACTTGTTATATGCCATAAAAAAAATCTGACTTATTATAAATAGTGGTAAAACATGAAGAAGCTAGAAGTTTTGTTAGGACATTGGTAAGCTGCATCTTAGAGCTAGCATTGGGTATAGCAATCTTCTTTGTGAGCATAATAAATTGTCAGAGCTAGCATCGGGTATATCATTTCCTTTCCCTTTCCTCATCCCCCCTGTTTCTTCTTCTGCTCTCTATTTTCTCTCTTTATCTTATTTTTAGGCCTTTTAGATTGGGATCCTATCATTGGCATCAGAGCTAATGATTCTGGCATCATGAATGCGTTTGGTCAAAAGTTCATCCAAATTGAAAAGAGAATGCATCAGATCTTCCAACAGTTGATGGAAAATATCTATACTATTCTTGATTCGTCGCTAAACTGAGGAAGGTATCGACGATGGCCAACACTACATGGGGGCGAGATGCAGTAAAGACAACATAGAGGATGAGCCAAGTGAAAATGGCTTAGATCTGGATGGTTCTAGGAGAAACGTGCAGCCAGATGATAGGTCTTTAGCAGTGGAAGAGGTATGCCCTCTATTTCCATCTTCATCCCTGGTCGCTATCATTCCCACAAGATCTATCCAAGCCTCAGGATTCAATACCTTGAGTGGATGGTTGGGCAGCCTCGCCGCTGCCAATGACTTCGATGCTATCAGTGACAACGATGGAGACCACGTCTTTGTTGCTGGTCACTGATCTTCAGATTACTGTGCAAACTTGTTGGTGGAGCTGTTTCCATTTAGATGACCGTGCAGTATAAGATGAAATTCAGATTAAATTACTACTTAGATAATGTTGTTTGATTAGCTAGTAGATGAATATCTATTGAATCCGCTATACTACTCAACGATGAGGTTTCTAGTTTCTTGGGCGGTTTGAGCTTTTCTTCTGCAGTTTAGAATCTTGCAATCTTATTTGAGAAAATGTCAACCTAGTTATGAGCTTCATCAGTAAGTTGAGCTAGTATGGCTTGGAACAATAATTTTGGCATTATTCCTCTGCGTTTTGGAATCCATGACCGTTGTCTATGCCTGATGTGGAAATATTGATCGAAGCCTGGTTTCAGTTGAGGCTATGAAGAAATGCTATTTGATAATCGTCAGTCATACTTAATTGCTTCATTGAATGATGTACTCATAGTTCGCCAGTGTGACATTCATGTCAAATTATGCAGGCATCACCGAATCAGAAGGATAATATGGTAGAAACAATCCTTGAAGGGACCTATTAGTGATTTTGATTCACTTGCTACACAATTAGATAAACCTCAAAAGATTACTCTGCTGGTTTCTATGATTAAGATGCACGGATCAGCTTATTTTAATGGATATCATAACCTGTTCCTCTATTATTATGCCTTTGCACATAGTGGCTTATGGAAGCAGTTATCAATTTTGAAGTTCTTTATCATACTCATTGGATCTGTCATGATTTTCATTGGATGAAGCTTTGTTGAAGACATGCCCAGGTGCGTTAGCAACGTTATAGCCTGGATTTTTTTATTGATCAAAGCATCCGTCTTCTGGTGTTATCAGGTTCTTCAACACCACCAAGATCAAAAGGCCACAAGAATTGACCATTGCAATGAAGAGGTTTAGCCTGGGGAACTTGAAGAGGTTTCACTTCAGGGAGCTTCAAGCTACAACTATAATCTTACCATGTGTGCAGCCATTGGGTCACGTTATGATTTGCTCTGGAATATTGGTATTTCTTCCAAAGCTTTGGATGGCTTATCCGGAAGGTTCAGGATGACTAATGGCTTTACTTTTAAGCATTTGAGTACACTATTCAACAATGCTGAAATCTTACCCATCAGTCGGAGATGCTGTTCTATACATAGGACTCTAGCCTAATCGCCAGTCAGTGAGTAAAGATGAAATTTTCTTTCTTCCATCCATTCGTTGGCAATTCTCTTTTACTACCCAAAGCAACCTCAAGTAATATGCATAGAGAGGGTTAGTACTTAGTATATGTGTAACATCCCCTAATTCAAATATAGAAGTATTGTCCGTATTAGTTTTAGGAAACTACGCGACTTAAATACTTCTTAGGAGATCACCCATTCTAGTACTACTTAAACTCAAGTATGCTTAACTATGAAGCTTACTATCATTAGCCTCATGATTTTGCCCCAAAAGGCATTTGTACTATTTGAAATCACATTGTTTATTTATACACCTTAGAAACTCCCCTCCCTTTTCGATGTGGTACGTTCAAAACCGTGCCCCTCTCACCATTCATCATTCGGTTTAAAAGCCTACCAGGAGTCGTTAATTGCTCCAGTGATTTTCATTTTTTAGGACATCCACGTGATTAATCTCCGCCATCTTCGGCTATAGGTGGTTGTTAGACCACCAACATTTACTTGGGTCATCCTCAAACCACATCGTATTGTTGGAGGTTGGTTTTGATATCATATTGTGACATGTGGTGATCTGAATGTAAAGATATTGTTCGCTTTATTTTAGGGAACTGCATGACTCGAGTACTTCCCAGAAGGTCACCTATCTTAATACCATCCCAGCTCAAGCAAAATTAACTATAGAGTTTTTCATCATCCTTACAATTTTGCGCCAAAAGCGATGCTACTATTTGGGATCACGTTATTTACTTATATACCTCAGGAACTCCCCAATCTTTTTGATGTGATACGATTCATTCTTGTGTCTCCCTCACCACTCATCACCCATCCTGAAAAACTGATAGTTGGGTACTATAGCTCATTGTTCATATGGTTATGAACCATCATTTCATGCTTTCTTTGCCATATTTCGTATATAGCAACACTGGTCTTATCAAATGTTCTCCAAGCAAATTCTTAGGCCTTTTATGCTGGTTGAGATATCTATGAACGGTTCTATTGCTTCTTTTTCTTTACGGAGTTGATTTTTTTAGAATAAAATCGCGTCTCATATAAAGCTTAAATGGGCCATTGCTTATATTGTTTTGCGTAGGATTGTCAACACATAACTGTTAATTTGGATTTCTCTTGAGCCATCTTTAAGTGAAGGTGGTGATGGTTTCTTTGACGAGGAATGCCTCATCAAAAACTTACAGAAAACAAATATGCTCAGGAGTATGGTTAGTAATTCTACCCTTCCTTTATCATTGTGGGGAGAAGCTTTAAAGACAACCTTATACATTCTTAACTGGGTTCTTACAAAAGCAATTCCTATGACACCTTTTGAGGTGTGGACTGGTAGAAAGCCAAGTATAAGTTATCTTCATACTTGGGATTGTTAAGCTGAAATCAAGGTTTATGACCCACAGATAAAGAAATTAGATCCTAGAACCATATCAGGTTATTTTATTGATTGTCCGGAAAGATCCAAAGGGTATAAATTTTACAGTCCATCATTACCTATAAAGTTCATAGAAACTAAAACAACATTGTTCATTGAGGATAATCCAGTTAGTGAGAATGGTAAATTGCGCTCCATAAGGTTTGAGGAACTGCACGATATAGATTCTTTTATGCAAGAAGAACATGTAAGGAAGCCTCGTCCTGCAACGTTTCCATTAGGACAACTTAGTGCTGTGGAATCATTTCCAGCACAAGAACAACCACTCCATAAGTAAACTGAATATACCACTATAGTCCCACATCAGGAACCAGTAGGAGTCCAGGTAGAATTACGAAGATCTTCTAGGCAAGGAAAACCGGCCATATTAGATGATTACATTGTCTATCTAAGTTCACATGATTATGATATAGATGATTCTATAAATTATTTTGAAGCCATAAATATTGAAATCGCACTAACGTGGATTGATGCCATGCAGGATAAAATAGATTCTATGTACATGAATAAAGTTTGGGATCTAGTTGAATTACCTAATGGGATTAAACCTGTACAGTGCAAGAGAGTCTTTTCTACTAAAATAAGACTCAGGTTAATGTCGATAGATATAAAGCACGTTTTGCAGCAAAAGGATTCACTCAAATAGAAGACATCGATTACAATGAGATCTCTTTAGTCTCTAAGAAAGACTCATTGCGTGTGATTATGGCTCTGGTTGCACATTTTGATCTTCAGCTGCACCAAATGTTAAAACTGCATTTTTAAATTGGGATTTGTAAGAGGAGATTTATATGAATCAGTCTGAGGATTTTTCATGCAAAAGTAAGGAGCATATAATTTGTAAGTTAAATAAGTCAATATATGGACTAAAACAGTTTGCCCGACAGTAGTACCTCAAATTCAATGAGGTTATTATGATATTTGATTTTAAGAAAAATATTGTTAATCAATGTATTTGTACTAAGGTCAGTGGGAGTAAAATTATATATTTAGTCCTTTATGTAGATGATATTTTACTTGCAAGTAATGACCTAGGTTTATTATATAATACCAAATCTTTTTTATCTTAATATTTTGAGATGAAATATATGGGTCAGGCTTCCTTCGTGCTTAGCATTGAAATAAAAAATGATAGGGCTAATGATTTACTTACTCTGTCTCAATGGTCTCACATAAAGAAAATTTTAGAAAGATTTAGAATGTTAGATTGTAAACCAGTGACGCTCTTGTACAGAAAGGAGAGAAACTTAATGCTATGGCCAACACCCTAATGAGCAAACTCTCTTTCATGAAGTACTCCGGAGATAGCTTTATTTGAGAGCATATTTTGGAAGAGCGAGAAGCAGGATACTACTGTATGGCTGCAGAGTTTATAACATGCTTTAAGACAACATCACAGGCAATTCGACTACAAAACTGTCACAGACTTGCAGATTATGGACTATATTTCTCGTCCCATAAAGATTTTTTGTGATAATTCAGTCGCAGTTCAATTTGCTAATAAGAAGAAATTTTCCAGTAGGTGTGATACACAATGTTTTATTCATATGTATAATGTGATACATATAAGAAACATACGTAAAAAGCTCGATTTGAAAAAAAAATCACATGTGCGCGCATGGTTAAAACATAACCAATAAAGTAACTTTATATACTAATCTTACATAACCAATAAAGTAACTTTATATACTAATCTTTATCTTAACCAGAAGGTTTACAACAATAAGGACTATGGTGGTGCCCCTCTGTAATATGTCGAGGTTGTCCTTCCATTATTACAATATTGAATTTTATTTGCTCGAAATAACTTTATGAGCATAGAGATAAACTTTATTGATGAGAAATCAATCAACAAACACATACATTAGATATATCTAATAGACCCATATTCAATACATGGTCTTTATATGACCCAGGTGCTAGCCCCTTGGTCATTAGATTTGCTAACATATATTCTGCATTAATGTACTCTATAGGTATTTGTTGACTCTCACAACATGAAATTTGGTGTCTAAGTATTGCCACCCACTGAAAAATTTCTTTTTATTGGCAAATTAAACTGCGGCTGAATTATCACAGAATATTTTTATGAGATGAGAAATAAAATCCACAATCTGCAAGTCTATGATAAAGTTCCATAGCCAAATTGCATGTGATGTATTCTCAAAGCATGTTATAAACTCTGTAGCCATTATGAATGCAACAATAGTATCCTGCTTCTCACTCTTCTAAGAGACAACCCCATCAGCAAACATAAAGGTGTGCCCAGTAATAGACTCTCTGGTATCTGGGCAGCCAGTAAAATCAGAGTCTGAACATCCAATGAACTCAAGCTCACTCGATCTCCTCTATACCAGCTCATAACACAATGTTGCCTTTAAATACCTCATAACCATTTTAGTAGCCTTTTAATGTTCTATACTTGTATTACTTTGATATTTGTCGAGTAATCCAACAGCAAAAGAAATATCTGGACGTGTACATGTTTGCATGTATATCAGGCTACCAGTCACAGGGGCATAAGCTATGATTTCATTTGTTCCTTTTCTAGTGGGTTCTTGGAATCACACTCAACGAGTCCTTAAAGACCGGAGAGAATGTTTCATTGCAATCGATTCCTTTTATTTGAGTGAATCATTTTACTACAAGATGTGCCTCATATTTATTGACATTACCTGTGAGTCACTTTTAGTAGAAAAGATCCACTTGCAATAAACAGATTTAATCCCATCAGGTAATTCGACCAGATCCCAAACTTTATTTTTGTATATAATACATCTCGTCCTGCATGGCATCGATCCACGTTGGCATGATTTCACTATTTATGGCTTCAAAATAACTTAAAAGATCATCTATACATGACCATGCGAATTGAAATAGACAATATAATCATTTGATATGGCCAGTTTTCTTTGTCTAAAGGATCTTCTTAATTCTACTTGGACTCCTACTAGTTCCTGATGTGGGACTATAATAGTAAATTCATTTTCCTGGTGGAGTGGTTGTTCTTGTACCGGAAATAGTTCCACAGCACTGAGTTGTTCTAATGGAAACGTCATAGGACAAGACTTCACTACATGTTCTTCTTGCATAGAAGAATCTGTATCATGCAGTTCCTCAAATCTTATTGAGCGAGATTTACAAATGAATTATCCTCAATAAATCGTGCTATTTTACATAAAGTTTATACCCTTCGGATCTTTTTGGATAACCAATAAAATAACCTGATATGATTCTAGGATCTAATTTTTTTATCTGTGGATCATAAACCTTGATTTCAGCCTGACAACTCTAAGTATGGAAGTAACTTATACTAGGCTTCTTTCTAGTCCATACCTCAAAAGCGTCTTAGGGATTACTTTCGTAAGAACCCAATTAAGAATGTATAAGGTTGTCTTTAAGTTTCTCCCCACAGCGATAAAGGGTAGAATTACTGACCATACTCCTGAACATATCAATTAATATGCAATTCCTT
The DNA here is from genome assembly GCA_019297695.1 of Apostasia ramifera. Lineage (NCBI taxonomy): Eukaryota > Viridiplantae > Streptophyta > Magnoliopsida > Asparagales > Orchidaceae > Apostasia > Apostasia ramifera. The sequence goes on along the minus strand of JAEMOT010001579.1, from coordinate 215,373 downwards.
CTTTGCTACACCATTTTGACTAGGGGTGCTAGATATAGTATACTGAGCAATAATACCGCATTGCTCTAGAAACTTAGTAAACGATCTAAGCATTTGGCCATTTTCTATTTATTTACCAAAGTAGTCACCACCCCTATCTGATTGGACCACTTATCTTGAGTTGATTATCTACCTCAGCTTTATAGGTCTTAAAAGCATCTATTGCCTTAGAACTTTCCTTTAACATAAAGAGAAAACCAAAACAAGTGTGGTCATCAGTAAAAGTGATGAAATACCTATGACCGGTCATGCAAAGAGGAAATGGGCCACAAATATCACTATGAATCAGCTCTAATATTCCACTACTTCTGGTGGCACCCTTAGAAGAGGTTATAGTCTGCTTACCCTTTATGCAGTCTACACATACTTCAGAGTCAGAAAAATCTAAATCATATAAAATGCCTTCTCTAGTTAGTGTTTGCATTCTTTCTTAGGAGATATGACCTAACCTTTTATGTCAAAGCATGAATGATTTCTCATCCATTTGCCACGTTTATTTCCAATATTACTGTGCAGGGTTAACAATGATTGGTTATAGGAATTACAAAGGAAAACTTTAAACAAATTATCAACTAATATACCGCCACGAACAAATTTAGTATCGAATGGCAAGTAGAATTTATCACGAGAGAAAATAAAAGAATATCCCAAAATACAAAGTTTTGATATGAATATAAGTTTTTAGAAAAAGAAGGGATATCGAAAGTATCATGTAGGTCCAAAATAACACCAGACTCTAGCATAAGCCTAAAAGTTCCAATGAACTCAACTTGACTAGTACTCCCTTATCTCGTATAAATGATGGTTTAATCTTTACTTGGACTTCTTTGGTTCAGAAATCCCTACACAGCATTAGCCATATGGCAAGTGGCACCGAAATCAACCCACCAAGTATTAGTTTGAACAAAAACATAATGCAGCTCATGAATTAAAATAAGATTCATACCTTTCTTCTGAAGCCATTTCTGATACTTTATGCATTTTTTCTTTGATATGGCCTTTCACCTTACAAAAAAAGCATTTGATAGACTTCTCTTTATACTGATTCTGTGAATCAGTTGTAGTTCGTTTTGCATTCTTCTGAGGACCACGTCTGCCTTTATTATTCTTATTGTGCCTTCCTTAATCTTCATGAGAAACAAAATTGATTGTATTTTGTTTCTCATGCTTCAACCTCCCTTCCTCTTGAAAACACATCGAGAGTAATTCATTTATGGACTAGCTTTCTTTATGTGTTACATGATATGTTGAATGGTCCATATTCAGGTGGAAGGGAGTTGAGAATGAAGTGCACTAAGAATGATTCAGAAATTGTTACCTTCAGATTTGAGAGCTGCGATGCAAAATTTCGCATTTCCATTATATGCTCTCGAATAGCATTATCTTCGACGTAGCTCATGGAAGAGAGTTTGTTCATTAGGGTGTTGGCTATAGCTTTATTAGAGTTGACAAATTGTTGCTATATGGCCTCAAGATATTCTCAAGCTATTTTACTTCCTGGGATCAAATCCTGAATGTTTTTACTAACATGTGTTTTTATCATCATGAAACTGAGACGATTAGAGTGCTCCCACTTTTCTAAGTAAGCTTGTGCACTTGACATACTTTCAAGGAGTAGGTTTCTCCTCTCTCATCGCCAAGTTCAAATCTGAACACCCTAATAGCAGTAAGATCTGCTTTTTCCACGCCATATAATTTGAACCATTTAGCATAGGAACATATGAACTATATGGAACGCCTGAAAAGGAAAGAGTTGAAAAGAAAACCATATAGAGATCATGAGTCAATGCTTTGTAACCTTTAAAACTATATCACGAATGCACACCAAAAATAATAGTCTCGGAGTAGCATCACAAAACCTCCTTTGGGAGAAGAATTGTGACCGACAATAAGTACTGTTATATATACCTTATGGGGAAACTCAGCGTGACACTATAGAACCTTCTTTGGAAGCAGAACTATAGCCACAATTAGTTTTGCACTATTAACCTATCCATCCAACTCAATGTGACATTTCAACCTCTCCTTTGGAAGCAAGGCTATGACCACTATGAGTTTAAACAATCCAACATTTATCTTAATTAAATTCGGTAACATTACAAACACTCCTTTGGCAGCAGAGTTGTAACCTCTATAAATGTAATAAGATACCTTTATGTTGAAATCTTGATAGGTTTAATAATTTTATGCATGGCTTATTTATTAAATCTACTACCTAAGCCACTTTGGTGGTACATCAAATAATAGAAAGAATAAACATCTTCATGATTTATCTGTATGTTTAATAATTCAAATGAAACCTGAATATACAGATAATATATTAGATTGCTGAGTCAATTTCATCCGTATAAATTTCATCACAATCCGATACCATATGAGAGAGAAATTGTACTTTATTCCCTCTTACTAATTATTTTCTAAAATCCAAATAATCCAATAACAGCCTCTAACATTGAATGTGATTTTCATGAACTATATGCAATGCTAAACTATGAGAACTTAAATGCAAAAGAATAACATTTAGTTTTAAATGCAAATAATCAAACTAATAAATAAACTATGAGAACTTAAATTCAAAAGAATAACATTTAGTTTTAAATGCAAATAATCAAACTAATAAATATATCTATGTAATTATCCATCTTCTATCCTTATCTCACAAACTCTAGAACCGACCTAGGGCTCTCCATCGACCTTGCTCTGTTGGGCTTCACTCGAAGCTTCGTCTCTCAGTCAACTTGTGCGCCAACCGACTAAGCGACATAGACAAAGCTTTTGCATTGCCAACCTTTGCTCTCGAACGATCCTGCGCCACATTGTGACGCTAGTCATGGCTTGCTCCTCCTCGGCCCATAGAACCAACAAATAGAATTAATGACGCGTGTAGTCTAGTCAAACTGTTGGTCGACTAGCATGCGTTCGACCAACTGAGCCCATTCACCTCTCCTACTGACGAACACATGCCACCCGATGCGCACGACTTCGTGCCCAACCTTATGTCGGCCAATCAACAAACTTGAATAGTGGGAGAGCAAGACAGAAGATGAAAAATTGCATATGAGCTCCATGAACGTGAAGTCTATACAAGTGTCAAAGGAGGTGTTGCTTTTTTGTCCATACAAATGCGTGCCTAAAGAATATCACATGCTTCAGCAAACGAGTTAACTTGTACTTAGTAAATTGTGGGCCTGTAGCCTCCTTGTTCTGGCATTCTGCAATTTATTTTTGATGTGTTCGAAGAATTGGAAGTCGTGGAATCATTCATCATCTTGGTCTTCAAGACAAAGCAATTTTTAGGGGAGAGTATTGATAACAACTATTTAATATTTGGGTTTTGTATTTGAATCTTGTAGCCAGTTATATAGCCAAGCAGCATAAGTTTGTAATAGTATAGCCTTCTATGGAGCTGATCTCATCTACAGAGGATAGTATGCAAATGTAATGGATTGATCTTCTTGCTCTATCCTTCCACCATTCTTTGTCCCCACCTTTGTTTCTCCTTCTGCTCTCCAAAGATCTCTTATTTTCAGGTCTTTTTGATTAGGATCCTTATTTTCAGTTCTTTTCAATCAGCCTCCTCAACTTTGGTTCTTGTAAACAAGTGAAAAGTTACATGAGAAGCTCTATACATATAGAGATTTGCCAAAAAAGAAAACTCGTAGAAATCTAATAACGAGTTGTCAAAGAACATGTAGGTAAACAAGAAGTTAGAGGTTAAGAAAAACTTATTTGCAAGCAAGTTAAAACTCAAACAATAAAAATGTCAAGAATGAGCAAGAAAACTTTAAAACTCAAATATCATGCAATAACATAAACCTACTTGATTATAACAACAAAAACTTGCAGAGAACAAGAAATGAGGATTGAATGGTGCATAAGTTAAACAACTGCAGGATTTACTTTTTCTTTGAAAGTTAGCTAATTAGCTAAGGACTCCTTAGGTTGAACTTCTTCAAGAGAATTTGCAGATCTTTGTTAAGGAAGAAGTGGAAGAACACTTGCCTATTTGTTTACAAAGTTTAATTTTTAACTAGGTTAAAATTAGATTTAGATAAAGATATTTTTTTATTGAAAATTGTGAATAATGTGAAATAAAATTAGTTATTATATTGGGATATGTGAGGTGTGATATAAGTTAGTTATTATTTTAATATATGTGTAGGATGTGAAATAAATTAATTATGTAATATGACATGCCTTTTTAAAATTAAACTAGGTTAATTTTAATCTGCTAAATAAACAGGCCGGCTAGTTTGAAAAGAGGAGCTTGGAGGCTTTGGACAACAAGAAGTTTGCAATTGTGGAGCAGGAGTAAGCCGTTGGTCAGGTTTTGAGAGTAAATGGGCCATGTAAAAATGCTCCTAACTTAAGCTAGCTAACAAGAGAGTGCCATCAGCTCGAGTCCCACCTAAAAACCAATGAAAGGAGATCTAGTGGAGGGTATTTTGGTCTTTCCAATGGTTTGAAAAGAACTAAAAAACTCAAAAAAATTTGGAAAGTGCTGCAGAAAATCACAACAACAAATAATGCAAGGTTTAGTTTGAAATCCAATGGAGACATGCCAAGTGGACTAGCTTAGCATTAAGGCCAATGAAATGACAGCAACTAGGATTTATTTGGCCTTAAAACATGCTAAAAAGTTCTACTTTTGTTCAGTCCAAAGTCCAAAAGCTGAGCTGAAAGAACAAGGCATTGGTATAATCAACTCATTTTCTCCTCTAATGGAAAAGGACGAGGAGAAAAAGATGTTTTATGGATTTTTCACAGAAAAGGAAGGATTGTACATCTCAAGGCTAAAAAAATCACAAAAAATATTTTATGACAATCTAGTACAGAAGACCCAATGATCACAAGGGACAGTGGGCTAGTTGTTTGTTTTAGTAGGAGCCCAATAGAGTCAAGCAGCCTATCTACACAAATAGACCGAATGGAGCTGTGAATGCCAGAAAATAAAGTTGTTTGAAGGGATTTTGGCTAGGCAAAAGATATGATAGAATTGAGAATTTAGGTCAACAAATGCAAGTGCAAGTGTGGTAAAACTACATAAACACGAATGAAAAAAACTAAAAGAACACAAGTAAAATCTTTTGGCAAAACCAACACATTTACACAAAGTCCTAAGGAAGAAAAAAATAACAAAAATTAAGACTAGCTTCTCTTTGGACTTGTGGTTCTCCTTCTTCTAAATTATAATTAACCTGTAAAAATATGCGTAGAAGAAGATTAATTCTAAACCTCAAGTAATTGTAATCATAAAAATCAATGGGGTTCAATAGCCATCAGCTACAACCCAACTTCAATCATCCTTGTTGTCACCATCCACTGTGTCAATCAGCCCCATCACATACGGATCTCTGCTTGCAAGGTTCAGCCCCATTGCTGCTACCCTTCTTTGCCATCTGCATCACCTGGAAGTCCTAGCTTCTACCAACAACATTGTTGATCTATTGGCTACCCTTGTCTCCATCCTCGGATCATATCGCTGCGCCTAGCTGGAATCCACTATCTATTGATTTAGGTGATCTTAAGCCTAAGCTCGTATCTCTAGTTTATTTTGAGTTCCTACTAAAATCTCTGTTATTGGGATTACAGATTTGCTCGCCTGTGTAAACTTATATCTTCCTTTGCGCAGTTATTAATGTGAGCTCTCCTTTTAATGCATAGTTTAGGTATAACTTGTTGAAATAGCACTCCCCTAATTTTGTGCAGTGAATTTTCCTACTTACTATTCCATCTTATTTCTCTCATATTTTAGAATAGATTTGCAGACGAGATTGGATTTTCTTGATCAAGTGATTTTCTTTAGCATAAACTCATCGGTTATTACCCAATCTCTTATTTAGAACTACATCGCATATTTTTCTGCATCATCTATACTCGACTTCAGCATTGTACGTACAATGTATGACAAATCGGCTTTAAGATCAACAAGTTAGACTGTCAAATTTTCATAGGATATGGTGATATCATCCAAAGCTATCAATGCAATATTCAATTATTAAAAATATCACAAATAAATCCTTTTATAATCACTAAAATTAAAATTAGAATGAGTAAATAAGTCTAAAAAATGATCTCATGTGACAGGGCTAGGTGCAATAATCAAGAAGGGCTAGCAACAAGGGTTTTCTCATTGTTTAAAGACTTGATTTGATTTGAATTTATATCGAACAAGCATGTCGAAGCTCGAAGATTTACATGGAAATTTGAGGGTTTTTGAAAGCGAAAAGAAAAAAGTTAGGGAGCAATTTTCATCCCAGACCCAAGCTCGTCTTTGGCGGGAGGATTCTTCACCACTTACAAGGATATAAGGGTTTTGTGCATTCCTCTTTTGTAGTTTTGTCCCTTGTCTTGACTTCACCTTCCTCACATTCATGCAGTAAGTTAACATGTTGCTGCCTAATGAAGTTGTTGTAGGCTGCTAATTGCCCTAGATTTGCATGCACAATCTTGATGCAAAGGTGTGGTGTCAAAGCTACCATCTTACACAGGTTCATAAGCGATTTTCCTTAAAATGACATCGTAAAAAGATCAAACATCGACGATTATGAACTCCACTCTTTGGGTTAGGAACATGGTGTCATCAACCTAGGTAAACAAAAGAATGGTAGTGCCTAGTGGTGTGACTTGCTCTCCCAAGGAACTGAAGGTCACAACAATGGAATCCAGATGATCGTTGGGGCAGCAATCCCCTAATAGGTAGTGCAGAAGATAACATCTAAAGCTCCCAGTATCTAATAGTATGTCTCCACTCGAGTGTTTTCAATGAGGGTTGCGATGATAATGGCAATGTCTGATAGACTAAATGAGTAGGTCTTCTTTGGTGAAGGTGATTGATATGGGGGGCCCTGGAGCCTTCGTAGTCTCTTCTACGAAGGCAACCAACAGTGAAGGGGACATGGCGCTTAACTTGTGGTCCTACTTTATAGATGGTACATAAGACCACATTGCAGATGCTAGGGAAATTCGGCTACTATGCTGGCACCTTTTCCTCGGGTTACTTTTTTGGACGGTGTCGCTTGTCGACGATACTATTGCTGGGGTAAATATCTCCTTCCTCCATCCATTTGCCGATGATCTCTTCCTCTTGATAATTTCTTCCTCTACCTCCCCTAGAAAAGCTGTCATCTTTGATGAACCCATGCAACTTCTCATTGTCTATGGAGTTTTCAACTAGGGTCTAGAAGGCCTTGCGTTTTTCTATGTGGTTGTAATCTGTGTTGAATAAATAATATTTCTCTCGGTTTACATTAACATAAGGCTTAGGATTTGGCGTCCAGACTTTGCACAAACCCAGGACACTAAGAACCTAGATCTTTGGTACTCATCACAGAGCGATCCTTTCTCTTGCTCCTTCGTGGGTGTTTGAAAATTGACCTACACAGGATTGTCCTTGTCTTTCATCTCTATTCCTCTTCTCATTTTCTTAGCTTTCTTACAAAAGTTCTTTATGATAGTTGGTAGATGCCTCTTGATCTCACTATTGCAAGAACATGACGCAGAGTGTTATAGCGATGACGGAGAAGTGAAGGGAGTTGTTATAGGTGCTCATGCATGCTACTTCAGGAAGATGCAACACAAGAAAGTAGTGTGGGTGCAAGTGTCAGCTACAGATTCTATGCTATTGCTCATTGTTGTCCCCTATCCTTTTGACCCGGAAACTCGTCCAAGGTAGATGGAGCTAGATGCTGGTAGAAATGGTCCCCGGGTGTGTAGGCACAATGACCAAATAGTTGTGGAGATAAGACTTGCATCAATAAGGCAAAAGAAAGCTAGAGTTTTTAACCTAACTCTCACAATATATTAAGGAAAAAAATAATAATAAACTATGGTGAAATGACTCTCCCTATATATAAATAGTGAGTAAAATACAATAAAGTAAAGAATAAACTAATCCCACAATTAAAGGACTCGTCCAACATAGGATCTATGTACCACTTATAACACTGAAAAGTGTAACTTACTCTATGAATCCCCTAAATGCATGCAACAAAAATTCTTGTCTAGTTACATATTAAGGTCCATGTTTACTTCCATTTTACTAGGAATACTGTCTGTCTAACAATTAAGTTCCATTTTACTAGGAATACTGTCTGTCTAACAATTAAGTTTGATCCTAATCCATTAGGTGCTGCCAACTCTAGCAGAAATATTTCACATGAAAGTCCAAGATAGTTGGCAAGAAGTGTTTGGCCTTGAGAAAACTTCTAGGTATACGGCACAAAACATATATTACGTTTCCATGCTATGAGGTGTTGTCGGGTTAAGGAGATGAGGGAATGATGATACAAAAAATATGCAAAAATGAAAAAGCTTAATAGGCTAAGTGGCCACATCTGTGAAACTCAATGTTTTTGTGGCGAAACTGTAAATAGGTACACTAAATGGCTAATAAGTAAATAGGTAAGAATTAAGTGATATGTATGTAATTCCCCCTAAATGTAATAGAACTTCAATAGACAAACTACAAAAAAACTACACACCTAGGCATCTTGTTCTTATTTTATGGAAATAACTGTGAAGTATTCTCCTAATCCTAATCAACAGCCATACACAAAGTGCTGGGGATCAGCTTTACCAATATTCTCTCACCAATCATTGTTAGTCAATATTTTATGAATTATTAATTCTTAGTTGAACTTGTGAAAAAAACATTCCTGTTATCATCCGTGCACTAATTCCCTTAACAACAGTAGCAAATAGCACAAGAATTGAATATTTTTAAATGTTTAAATCTAAGGCATTCCTAGATGTTAAAACCGGCCATCAGAGCACATAACACTAGGACATTTCCAATTTATCTAAAATTCTTTTAAGAACTAAATTAAAATGGTAAATAAACCTGTATGTACATCATATTAGTGGCCCTGCTCATTTTCTCCAGTTGTAGTCCACGGGCAAGAGACATCTGAAGCAAAGGTAATTGTTGATCTGATACACTTGGGTGTTTTGCCAATAAAATAAAACAAAAGAAAGAGCGAGAATCAACAGGAGTATGAGAAGCTATAGCATACCTCTGCATAGAATGCCAAGACACCAAATACAACCATGAAGATAAATGTGAAAACAGTTGGTAGTATAAATTTCTGAAATCAAGTAAATTCATCATTGAATCTGAGGAATAAACTGGTGCAGACATTTAACGCGACAGGAAAATCAAAACTCAAAGTATCAGATTTCAAAGAAATAATGAAGGCCTTAGCTGGTTTACCACCCCACCCCCACCTTCACCCAAACAACCAAAAAAAAAAAACTTTTTTTTAATATATTTTCACATATCCTACACAAATCCTAACATCAAAAATCTACTTTATTTTACATCCTATACATATTTCAATGAAAATTTTATTTCTCATTCTACACAAATCCAATATTAAATGACTTTGTTTCGCATCGCAGACAAAAACGAACACAATTTCTCTATAGCCCAACAATAACCTCCAACCAAATAAGGTCAAAAACTAAAAGATCCTTGTTGTACCAATCTAGGCTTAAAGCTAGAGTAAAGTTTGCTCCATTGTGACCGGAATATCATGGATTCAAGTCTAGTAAATAGTCACTCTATCAAAAATAAATGTTAGTTTTGTACAATGAACTACCCTCCGCCACCCTCACAAAGCAGGGACCGTTTAGCATGGGGATGCCCTAAAGACTACTACTTGTCTATAGTTAAAAAATTACATCCATTTTAAGGTAGATTTATATGTATGGAACTGAACACGTGATATTTTACATGTTAAACACTTAAATTCTCGTGACTGTACACAAATTTTGTCCAACACACCTCCTTTAATTGTCATCAAGTACAATTAACTTAAGATTAGATGAAATCCGATAGTCAAAATAATTAACATGCTTCAGACTGGATGAAATCTGGCACTTCATTTGTTTTCAATTGAAAGGGGCTCTTGCCGAAGATTTTCACGAGAGGGATGGAATCCCTCCTCATCAATAAAGGACACCACCAGTAGAGGGAGAATACTAATTAAAGTGTTTGGAGTGTACACCATAAATAGGAAGAATCAATTGTTAAGCAAATTAACATAAGGTTTCCAAACCTTACTATGAGAATGAATAAGTTACAAGTGCAACATTTAAAGCTTTTAAACTAGGTATGATATTGTATAAATTTCAATTCCATACCTGAAATATTAATGTACAAATTGCCGACGTAGGACTAGAAAATAATGCAAACGAAAAAACCGTGTACCTACAAAATGAAACTTAGATAAAACCAAGACTCAAGCTATATGTGACATCAAAGTTTCAAGTGGATTTTTGTCAATATAAAATCAACTTAAACATCAACAGAATATAAACAGTACAAGCTTTCCCAACCATTAGCTAAAATGGATTCCAAATAGAATATTAGGAGAATGCCCTCAAATAATAAGCATGTTATCAATTCTCGGAAACTAATATATTACCATAAAGATAATCTGAATTCAAGATTTTCCCCATCTTGGACAACATATAATGAAGAATTATAAATAGACAAGTTTGTCATAGAACAAAATTTAATATGCATGTGTGTAAAAGATATAAAAATAACATTAATGGCAGCAGAACACCAGATGTAATGAATTCCTTAACAAAAATTACAAGGTAAAAAATGACACTTATTAGGGATAACATGGACTTTTCTCCACTCTCCTCAAAGCCATATTTATTTTAACTTAGTTTACCTAAATTGGTCCATATAGAATGAGACTGCCTTATTTATATCAGTTTCTATAATCATTAAATCATTAATTTGAGTATTTATTAAAAAAGGAAAATACATGGTTTCAAATACTAATAAAAAATTACTTTGACTTGTTGCTCCACCAATCAAAATCCTTGGCTGTTTGTTTGTGGTGTTATTGTTAATTAAAGTAAAAGATAATATTTAATGTGACATTTTTATTTTGAGATTTGTAAAAAATATGAAATAAAGTTAGTTTAATTTTGAGATGTGCGTAAGATGTGAAAAAATATAATTTTTAATTTTGAAATTAGAGCAGGATGTAAAATAAGTTGGTTTCAATGTCGAGGTTTGTTTAGGGTTTGAAATATTGTTAGAATAATATTAAAATTTGTATATAATGTGACCTACAAGGTCAAATTTAAGCTATGTTAAAGTTACCATGGAGACAAACAATGCCTTACAAACAAACTGCATAGGAATCATGGTTAACTTGGATAACAATATTACAAATCATAAATTACTAACATGCATTACGAGTGATTGAATGTGAGAGAATGTTTAGCTCTGTGATGAATACAATGCAAAATAAGTTCTTTGCTTTTTTAACTTCATGATGACGACATCACAAGCACCGCATGGATCATCTGTACCATCACTTGATGATCTAGGGTTGATGGAGCTTTGGTTATATTAATGATTCACATCTCATTTTATTTAATGTTTAAATCATAGGTCAAGTCAACTTATTCATGTTGAGTCCAATTGTAATTAATTGAGCCTGTTGGATCAAATAAGTTTATTTGCATGATTTAGACTTAGTTGGCTTAGTTTAATATTTATCTTTTTTATTTAGACCTAATCGCTTATTTGAGTTCGGAGTTAGAATAGTCGACCTACCTATTGAGTCCACAATACAATTTTAGGATTATCTGATGATTAATGAAAATATGAGTTTAATCAAAATTTTAATTTTAGTGATGAAGTAGATATTGCGGTGAAGAACCGTGACCTTAGATTAGAATCATTAAAACTAAATTATTCCTTTTTGTGTAAGAAAATGATCCTTCACTTTTCCTAACTCTTTCATCAAGAACTAAGGAAGGTATGTATTCTGAAACAACAAAAATCGGATGTTTTAAGGCAAGCAAAAAAAGTGGCTATCCTCCATAGAGCTTGCTTTACGACCTAGATGTTATGATATATAGCTATCATCACTGTTGTGTTTTCATGTATAATGGTAAGTGGATTGTGGATGCCTCGTTCATGGACCTTCCAAACAAAGAGACTTGTATTTCCTTCATGCATTCATATAACATTCACATTGACATTATTTAGAGTTTGAGTGTCCTTGTCATCATAATCTGTACCACATGATAGGCCATTTCTTACATGAATCAATAATTAATGGCAAGTTATCACAAACAAATGCGTGATTGCGTAAATTTTTTAGGATATGTGATTAGTCATGTTAGACATAATTGATTCCCAATTGGGCTCATTGAGAAATTAGAAGCATGTGAAATAAGCTCATATAATACAACAACCAACCCTTAATTCCATTAGGTGGTTTCGGCTATATAAATCCCTTTTTTCCATTATACTCTATCAAATAATGCCACCTAATTTAGCTTAAAGTATGTAAAATCATTACTTATAGTTTCTTATCATGTCTAAAATGAGCTCATATAATTCATTAAAGAAAATTACGTCGATGAGTATATTATGGATTTACCAATAATTTGAGTTGAAATACAATTTCATTATGTCAAATTTGGTGGCATACAGGAACCCAACAATAATACCCTGTGAATATTTTGAGCCTTAAGAGTGACCTTAAAAGTTGAGCGTCCTTCAACCAAATCCACTTCACATCAAAAACAAATCACACATCGTTGATTACTAGAAAACTTTCAATTAAAATTTGAGGATGCCAACAATATTTGAATGAATGGAAAGATTTTTCTTGCTTACAGGATTCAACAACCTTGATGTAGCAATGCCAGAAGAAATCGAGAAGTTCCTTTGCCAAACGATCTGTTTGTGCCATCTTTCAATGATCCGAGGGATCTTGGAGTTTTAGCTACCCTAATAGATAAAATCTCATTTTATTCCATGTTTCATCGATAACTAATTCCATTGGGTGAAGTCAGCTTATTTATCTTTACTCCAATTGGACTAGATCGAGCCTATTCAATCAAATCATTTTATCTATTTTATTTAGGATTTGTTGATTTATTTTATTTATATTAACATTTATTTTCTTATTTATCCCATACTACACGTTTGAGATTAGAGTAGAAATCGCCAATCAATTTAATGAGTTTATAATGAACTTTTAGAATTATCTGATGATTAGAGAAATTGTAGTTTGATCAAACTTCTAATTCTCATGATCTTCTAGTGAAAGAAAGAATTAAGATCTTAGATGAAAATTCTAAAAAAATAATTTCCTTTAATGATCTTCCAACTTTTCCAAACACTTTCATCCCAATCATCCCCGCCTTTAAAATAAAAAAGAGAAAAACTCCATCCTATATGTTCCTCTCCCACATATTCTCTTACGCCTTTTTGCAAGAATGGCCCTCTCCTTGTGACCATTTCATGCATTAGAAAAAAATTATTCCAACTCATCTTCTTTTCCCTCCCACTACTTCCTCTAGCCTCTCCTCACAATACAACACTCACTAGGCAACCCCTCCCTTCACTCCAAGGCATTCATGCCAAGCTTTTGAGGTCTTTGAGAAGACCGTTACCAACCACAGCATCATTCATAGCAGTAGTCCATAGCGTCCTACAAGTAATCTTGCTACCTTCCTCATGTCTGTTAAATCACTTTAGTTATCATCAATTTCCTATAGTTGTGTCTTAACATGGCTATGAGACCGTTCTGGTTCAGTTCAACTAGACCCAACCTCGACCAGAGTAGAACCAATCCAGGCCAATCAGCTATCAGCTACGAAACAAGTGGCTAGTAATGGGAGCTGAATAGCTGATCTAGATCTAGATTGGGTCCCGTTATTGGATCTTTTCTGTTTCAAAACATATATTTCTTTTGTTTTTTGAAACTAACAATAATAACAACCAAGCCTTTATCCTACTAGGTGAGGTCAGCCATATGAATTCTTTGTCTCCATTGCACTCTATTAATTAACAAACCCTCGTTTAGCCCCAAGTATGTAAGATCATTTCTTATAATTTCTTATCATGTCATTTTAAACTAACATATCATATTAATTAAAGCATATGATTCCACAAGTTAATCATTTAGATAATAAAAATTACATTGTATATACTTAAATCATAAAAATTAATTGCATCTAAATACTATATTTTGGCATGATGCTTATTTACCACCAGTATTTCTTTAAAAAGAATAAGTATTATATTTTGTATTTAATTCAAATAATATGATTTAACTATTCAAGCATAAAGTTTTTTTTTAATTAGATCAAGATGAAGTTGATGTAAATAAATTTTAGATTGATAATTACGAGTTCATCCAAGTTGAAATCAAACCAACTATAAATATGATTATCCCTAAAGAAAATATAAATATGTAAAGTATAATATTTAGGTAAATGTTTATAATTTTAAAATTTAAATATAGATAGCAGGGATTACTTATTAAGTTAATCTTTATAAATCTGACTAAGTTTAAAGTAATTATTTTCATGTAATTTGATTTGAAGTAGTCATACCACATTTCAAATTTCATTTATTCATTTGCTTTTTATGTCCTAAACATGCTTTTTTTTTCCATTTTAAACTAGCCAGGACTGTTTCAATTGGACCCAGTCAATCAAGCATTCTAGTTGTAATTGTATCCTAGAACTCCTAAAAAAAACATGCCACTCACTTTATAAAAAATAGTACGGCTAATCTAAGTTTTTTTATTGACTACACAATATAAAAAATCTTTCCGAAATAGCTTCTGAAGAGAACTAGGTATTCATTAAGAATTTACTCATCAAACTACCAGAAAAAATATTGATTGCTCACACTCTGATCAATGACATGCATGCAACAACAAAAGTGACTATTATGACTATGCAATGGTGAAAAGTTAACATTTAAGTTTAGGAGATCTTAAAGGCGCAAATCTATAATGTGTGCAAGTAAAAATACTAAATATTAACTAGCCAATAAAACAAGTCATTTCTCAAAAACAAGTCAATTAGGTTAATGCTAATAAGAAGTATAGGATGGAGAAAAGAAAAAAAAGAGTAAATTACTAAGAGGACCCTACAGTTTACCTATAATTACAATTTGGCCCATAATTTTTTAAATCCTTCATTAGGTCCCCACAATTACATACTAGGGGCTTTGTTTGGAAAAGCCCTAAAAATGGGCCAAGCAATAAAATAATAATATTTTAAATTTATTATAAATTTTAATAACCATATTTCACATCCAACACAAATTCCAACCTTAAAATCAACTTTATTTCACATCCTACACACCTCCCAATATTAAAATAAATTTCTTTCCAATCAACTCTATAAAATAAAATATTTTCTCTTTCCTTACCTAAATTTATCCTCCAACCAAACAAGCCCTAGGGATCTTCAAGCCTTTATTTTAGGTCCCCACAATTAAATTATATGGACCTTTAATGACATAATTTTTGTAAAATAGGGACCAAATAAAAGAATTTTAAAAAATATGAACTTAAGTATAATTATAGGTAAACTGTAGGGACCTATTAATAATTATGAAAAAAATTAAAGCTAGAGGAAACAACAATTTCATGATGAATGAATTTATAACACTTGTTCAAGGATGAAAATAACCAAATCTTGTCCAGAAGCACTATTTCTTTATCACGCACAACAATTGATAATAATAATGATAAATCAAAATGAAGCATTGGTGATGTGGCTAAAATTTTGAAATGCAAGATAGAGGTCATACACAGGGTCATCAGAGGCCTTAGCTGCAGCTCGTATGAAGCAATAGCATATTCCACTCAAGGAAGATGAAAATAAACCGATTAGTAGTGGATAAATTGCTTGACCACCTGTTATTGAGCTTAATTTGTTCAACTCTCCAACAGCTGCTACATCTCCTGCGTAGTAAAAAAAGAGCTTTCTAGTGTATAGAACAAAGGATCTCTTTGAAAAGCAGTTATATTGCACCATAAACAAAAACATATTTAGATGAAGAAGGCCTCATTTGTCGTATGCAAATCCTTAGATCAACATTATAAAGTTGGTATAGGGTAAATTAACGACTGTCCACTTCAAAAAATATGATCAATATATGCTGGAGATCTGTTAGATCTATAACTTGGTCTTAATTACAGACCCTTAGCTGAAAGAACATAGATAGATATGGAGGGCCTTCACCCACTACCAAGTGAATTTTTTCTATATGCTTGATGGTTAAGACTTGATGGTTAAGATTTGATGGTTAAGACACAGATTAGCATTGAATCTGACAGCCAGGAGGACATCACGTGCTAGATCAAAATTCAAATTCAAATTGATTAAGGCTATTTGGAGATTTCCATATTAGCTTTATCCACATTTGATTTAATTTGATTCAAAGCACATTTAAGAGAATTGCAGACTTGCTATAATTAGAGTTGTTTTTATTTTATTGTAATAAAATTAGTTCCATATTTGTTTAAATCATAGGAGCGATAAGACCACTTTGACTCATTAGGTAATAGATATCATTGAGGATGTTGATCAAATGGTAGTGCAGGAGTGCAAATCATGGAGTTGGAGAAGAAATCGAAAGACCCACCAGAGTAAGGCCAAGCTATTCTGCAAGCAAGGCAACGGGAAAGAGAAGGTTGTTGAAGAGCCTTCTCTTTCAAGCTTATTTTCAAAGATTATGAGGACGACTCCATAGGTATCTCAATAGTCTTCGGCATTGACCAATTATATTGCTAGTGAACTCACCAAGCAATGCAACCTGTTCAGGAAATGCAGAATCAATAGGCTCTTTTAAAGAGGATAAGAGAACAAGAAGAAAACTTGAGGAAGACCAAAGTTTGCAAGGAAAGAATGTGTGATGTAGAGCACCGTAGATACCATCTCCACAGTTGAGGTTGTATTTAGCACTTGGCAACTTATTTCAGCTCACCATTCATTGCTCTTTTTTTTCATTGAAGATCAACCTTATTTTTTTTTAAGTATTATGAATGAAATTGTAGTGAGGATTAAAGTGTAACTGAGAGTAAAATGAGGGCGGGAAATGACATTGTGCATTAGACTCCAAGTGCAGCCAAGCAATAAAAGCAGCCGATAAGTTGGGTTTCCGCCATGTTAACTTGGCTGTCTCAATCCAGTGGATGAGATGTTTTTGGTGATTTAAGCCATCCCTCAATGCCACTATGAAGAGGAGTTAAGTAGCCTTTGAAGAGCAAATAGAGATGATTTTCAGCGGTTTCTTCTCAACTGTAATGTGAGCCTGCAACTGTGGACTGCAGCATGGACAACAGAAAATCCTGGAATCAGAGGGACCAAATCCAAACGAGACACGGGAGGGGATCAATCATGGGTTCCTAAGGGTTTGACGCTCAATCAGCTGCAAGTCCTTGTTTCATCTCTGTTTTCACTTCATTTCCAGCTGATTTCTGAATCTGTTTCAGGTTTCATGTTGTTTGAAATCAATCCAGTTTTGTCATATTTTGAATTGAAGCAATCACTGTATTCATGGAGTCAAATTAGCACCTCTTTACACCATTATTCCCCATCTTGTTTGAGCAATCCGCTGCTAAACTTAATCCAGAATTAGTAGTTTCAGTTTCCAAAAAAACCTGAAATCTGTCTACTTTGTTTTCAGTTTTATTGGACATCAACCATGGTATTTGTTGGATCATGGATGTAATGGTAATAGAATTTGATGCCGAATTGAAATGATTACTTCTCTACTCACTCGTAATCATACTTTGTGTCAATTGTAGCTTAGAAAGCTGAGAATCCTACTTTCTTTTTCCTAATTGTTAATGAGTTCGTGGATTTACTTTCATAATGCTGAATTAACTCCAAATGTTATAGAGTCCATGGTTGATGGTTGAGATTTGATCAATTTCATAATGGATGAGCTAGATTTTCCTAGTGTATGGATGAAATCTTCATATCAGCATTTTAAATTCAGCTCCTTTTTGTTTTACTGCAATTAGAACTCAGTATTAAGCACCCCATCCTACATCATACTTTTATCAGAGTGTGTAGTTGCATCATTTTAGTTTTAGGCTATGATCGAGGATCTTGACAACAATCATCAAACAGAGGAGCTTCTTCTTTTTCGAGTAGGGAGGAGATAATCACCAAAGGAGTCTGCCATTCTTGGTGATAATCAAAGATTGCATCAAAAGTACTTGGAATGTTTGCACTTCTCGCCTAATGGGAATAAGTTCTTGACCAACACGCACTTGAGGCACAAACATGCCAGGGAATGTATAAATAACAGAGAATGTTTGGATAGATGTGTTAAATTTTGAAAAGCATACATGTGCTTTACACACGCATAGAATTTCCTAGGGTCAGTCCTGTTCCAAGTTCTCAGGACAATCCATAGGATCACTTTAACTGGTAAATGTTGGGGCAGACTATTTCCTAAATTATGAATGGACCTTCCCAGTTTGACTTTAGTTCATTGGAGGTCATGTCTTAGAAAGACTAACGTCTGTTGGCTGTTTAGACTATAGTGAGTGAGTATCCCCTTCCTCGCTAAGTTCTTTATTTAAGGACCAATTCGTGTCATTAGAATTGTAATCATCAAACCTATTTGTTGTAGTATTTTGTGATTCTTTTCTTGTGCTCAATTTGCTTGGGAAAACCACTTCTCTAAGTTCTTGGAGCAAGTCTAGTTTGAACCTTCGATTTTCGTAGCCCTTCCAAATTTAGAAATGTTTGAGTTCATACTTTGCAGCTAGTTTGACTCCTGGGAAGAAAATGTCTAGCTCGATGAGTACCACTGCCTCCCCAATGTAGACCAGCTAATAGGGTGTTTCACCCATTGCCACAGAGGTGATCGTGTCGATGGTCCATATTATCACAAACAGTTCAGTAACCTACGTGTCACCTGCGCTCTTGAGTTACTTTTTCAAGACTTTGAGGAAGTTCTTGCTTGAGGCTTTAGCCTGCCACTAGTTTGCATATGTCTCACTAAGGTGAACCGGATATCGACCTTGTGCCCTGCGAGGACTCGGATAGTGCTGTTGGTGAATGCTGCATCATTATCACGATTAAGCTTAGTGGGATGCAGAATCTGTAGATAATTTGGGTCCAGGTAGAGTATTCCACTTGGGAACCAATTCAATTTGCCCATTACAAGAGGCAGGATTCTTTGGTTGCAACTTTCTATAGGAAAGGATCCTAAGAAGTCCACTCTTCGTATCACAGATGACCAAGGAGAAGTGATTATTTGAATATCACTAGTTGCCTAACATGGGAACTTTGCATAGACTCGACTTTCACAAAAGTCTGGGTGTCCTCATGGAGGTTGGGAAAAAGTACCTTGCCTTATGATTCAGAATGCCGGGCTCCTATCTCTTGCGCGAGGTTCACACTTGCCGGCATGGATCTCTTTAAAGGCTTTTTTGGCTTCCTCTAGTCCGAAGCATTCTGCTAGCAGTCTCGAAAAATAGCAACAATATAGTTGGTTGTTATGCAACACATATCTAGTAGAAATGAACTTGAACCATCAAGCTTCTTTTCAATTTTGTGGTAGTTTACCACGACTTAGGTACCAAATTGGTGGGGACACGGACTAGTATTGAATTGGAAGGCTAGGATGACACCATGTATTGAATCAAAATTCAAATTAATTAGAGCTATTGGAGATTTTCATATTAGCTTTATTTAAATTTGATTTGAATTGATTCACAGCAAATTTGAAAGATTTGAAGATTCGTCATATTTGAAATAGATTTTATTTTATTGTAATAGAATTAGTTTCATATGTGCCTTCATTTATTTAGTATTTTATTTTCAGCATTTAATATTACATTTTTAATTTTTTTTATAGGATCTCTCTATATAAAGAGATCACCTTGCATTGTAATGAGATAGCTTATTTTAATAAATGAAATGAGTTCAGAGTTTTTGTCTAAAACCAGGTTAAGAGGTCGTATTCCGATAAAGAAAAGGATACAATTAGCCTTTAGTGAGAATTCTCAAATTATCCTAATTATTCTATTATAAAAAAAATACTGCATCACCTACTCTCTCTCTTTAGATAATGCTGATCACCTCTATACACTCGCCCGCCTCCATCACCCCGTCTCCGAAGCTTAGCCTTCGCGCGAACTCTCGGCTGCCTTCATCTGCACGGCCCACTTCCTCGTGGAAGAAACCTCGGTTCGCCTGCACAATGACATACCCGCAAGCCTACACGAACGACGCTGATTGTCCCAGCACTTGCGCCAACCCATGCCAGCAAGTCGCACACACACAGACCAAGCGAGCTGCGTGGGCGTAGCCACACGCCAGGCGCCGCCCATATGCGAGCTAAGCGTTGCAGGCGAGCCTAGCATGCTGGCTCAGCATTCTAGCTGCGCAGGCCAGGAGACCTGTGCGCGAGATTAATCTATCGCTTCTCGGTCCATTCGCTAGCTCTGTTGCCGC
The DNA here is from genome assembly GCA_019297695.1 of Apostasia ramifera. Taxonomy (NCBI): domain Eukaryota; kingdom Viridiplantae; phylum Streptophyta; class Magnoliopsida; order Asparagales; family Orchidaceae; genus Apostasia; species Apostasia ramifera. The sequence continues at coordinate 195,066 of JAEMOT010001579.1, read as the reverse complement.
TCGACTCCATATGCAACTTACAAGTTCCGTCTCATCGCATGCAACACCTCTTGACTTGCCTGTTCTAGCCTGTCCACTTTGTGCTGGACTTCTCTCGCTCTCATTGATATAATTTCTCCTCGAGTTCAATTAATCATTAATTATTCAGTCTCAATAAAATTATTTGCTTGACTAAAATTATTCATTTGGCCCTAATCGCGCGACTCTATATTTATTTAAGTGATAATTACTGTAGAATTTATTTGCAAGACATCTGACCTGAATTTTGGAACCTCAGATCTGATTTCTTGAATTAAAATTGACGCCCTGGTCTAATTTGATAAATTCTTATTTATCAGACGATCCAGTTTAATTTTAATTTTAACATATTTTAATTTATAAAATTTATAAATCTTATTTATCATATATTTTATTTAAAAAATATTCTGTGCTTAATTAAAATAATTTGTTAATTAATTTTGTTGATTAAAGTCTAAATTATCATTTGCATTTTTCCGTTCCGCATCACAAAGAATCTTATCCATCGAGGACAAAGCCATGTCCGTTGTCATCAACTCTAGTTTGTCATAGCTAGGCAAAAGCATATAATTATGATGTTCATCTTCCCTACCTATAGTCTTGATTTATTAGTCTACGATAGAGTTTTGCTCTTGAGACACATACACGATTAATGGAGGGTTTTTATCTTAAGTAGGTATTTTTTCAATCATTCACTTAGAAGGTGCCTATCACTTGGCTGACAATGAGCATAGGTTGTTACATATTTACAGATATTTGACTCATAGTCCACCATTGGCGAATTGAAGTCCTGTTATGAATGCTTTGTATTCGACTTTGGTTATTGGTGGCTTGGAACTAAAGTTGAAATGATTGGTGCAACTTAATTCCCCAAGTGCTAATGAAAGGGATTTTTATCCCTCAAGATGATTTCTTGAAGGCGCTATCTATGAATACGATGCCATGAGATTTGCTCTTTGGGAAGCCTAGGTTTATCAGTGATGGTAAGCTAGACTATGAAATTTGTCAAAGCTTAGGCTTCGATCGCCATTCAAGGAACATAGTTGATTTCAAGCTTGAAAAATACGACGACAACCCACTTATGTAACCATCCAAATATTCTAGGTTTGCTCTTTGGGAGGTCATTTTTCTTGCTACAGCTTGTATTGATTGTAGGTTTGACTTTCTCCCTCTATTAACCACCCATATGGACGATTGTGATCCTGTCTTTTTTTATATATAATAATCTTCAAAGTGCCAATCCAATATATATGGTTTGAAGATGTCAAAACCATCCAGTAAAACATAGACAATTCAAATAAACCGCTATGAGGAGATTAAACATGCTATAATCTAGAGGAATTTACCTAGAATGAAGCCTAAAATTGATGTGCAAGACTACATACGTGCCGATGTAAGCATGAAAAATTAATGTATGCCAATTAATCCAATACCATTAAGCTTACGTGCATTATCTTAGATTCATAAATTTCTTTTATTTGAAGATAACTAACCTTAGATGTAAGTCAACGACCTTATACTGTCTATATTTGAATATAGTATAAGCAGTAATATGGTATAAGCAATTCAAAGCAATATGTCATAAACAATACCACTTGAAATTATTTTGTAAAATAGGCAGTAAACAATGCACTTCCAAAGAATAGTTATTGAGCATCATTAACTTGTGAGGTAGAAAATTCAGTAAAATGATTTTTATAAATGACCACATAACTTGTGCAGGAAAATTAAACTAATACACAAAAGAACTAATAATGAAAAGTTAAGCAGACAAAATAACTGTTAATGAAATTATCAAGGAAATAAACAATTATAAGGTAAGATTTGCCAAAACATTGCATATAAGACAATCTTTGTTATAGAATTGGTACCTTGTGTCCAAAATGTTGGATGAAAAATAAATAACAGCCCAAGATAACTTAATGAAAGACCTGGTGAAGAAAAACAAGTGACTCAATAGTTACTTCTGCTGGTTGCTCGTAAAACATAAATTCAATTCAAAATCATGGAATCAATGTAAAAGGAAGTTTTAAACTACAAGCACCAACAGTTAACATTTCCCATACACCAGAAACAACTTCCATAGCTTGTTCAATTCTCATGCAAAAAATGACATTTAGTGTTTTACGAATTAGAGATTTTTCCACCATTTCTTTTAATCTAAAATTTTTTATATGCATCTCCATGAAAAACAGCAAAGCTTTCCATCGTTTCTTTTTGATCCTCAAACAGTCCTAAACCTGACAACCCCCACCTTCCGCCCCCCCCTCCTCTTTCCCAAAAGATTTAGAGTATTTGAAGCTTCAAAAAAAATTGGGTAACTCTGATTTTGCTTTGACCTTCTATTTTAAAGAAACCTGAGAGTTGAGAAAAGGATGTACAACTCCCTATTCATGGTCACATGCATCTAATGCCACCATTTCCTGATACTACTTTTAGAGAATACAATAGCATGAAAGACAGTGACAACAACGTATGAGTGGGTACCCACTTAATCGTATGAATGAAATATAATAAATTAGGCTTATGTATAAATTACACATACGTCTAAGTTATTATCTCATAATCATGTCCAAGTCCTTAACACTCGTCAAGGTGATGCATAAATATTAAGAAATCCTATGCAACTCTAATGCCTATCAAAGACTTGGATAACAAATATACTAGTTGATTATTAGAACGAACAAAAAATATATAATTATTTCCATAGATTGGACTTTCTCCTTAACAAAGTGGTAATTAATCTCTATATGACACGTCCTCTATGAAGGTGATGTGCATAGCAACCTAATTATCACAGTACAACATTATAGGTTCGGATTGGCTAAACTCGAACTGCTGCGACAACTTCATAAACTATACAAGCTCAAATGTCGCAAGTGCCACGACGATATACTTTTTACCTCAATACTAGACCTTGCTACCATATTCTTTTTTTTACTCTTCCAAGATGTTAGATTACTAATAATAAAATATAACTTGATGTGAATCTTCATTCTAGCAGCATAGAAACATATAAAACAAGTAAAAAAAACTCAAATATAAATTAACATAATAACATTGGAGAGAGGTATCCATTAGAGATAAAGGAATGAGAAGTGTGAGGTAAGCACATCGGTCAATTGCCATTCGAAAAGGAGCCTGATGTCGGTCCTCTGGAATAGGAGAGTGCGATTATAAGATCAAGGAGAGTGGGCTGAGCGGTGAGCGAAATTAAGTCATTAGAGTTTTACTGCTAAGGCTCATGAAAATAAAGCAAGCATGCAGCTTACCTTTGTCAATTCAATTCAACCAGACCTGTATATTAGGCCCGAGAACCAAACAATATGATCAAATTTATATAGTTTAAGAACCAAAACCGACTCAACCCGAATTTACTAGTTCAGTTTAGTTTCGAGCCGATTCACAGTTCTTTGAATATTTTTGCACACCCTTACAAGTACCATTCTTTAAGGCAATAGTAAGATCGAGAAGATCAGGTCAAAGGTGGAATTTAAAACTAGAGAGGTAGCTGGAAAGGCAATGGAGTCTTCAATTGTTTCATACCAAGTTATCATCACTTAAAATCCTTCCATTGACTAGGGAATTTACTTAGAATATTCATTTTGCACATAGGGGCTATCCTCAGAATGAAGTTTACTGCAATATCTTTATGATTGTTATAAGCTAATGACTATTCAAGATGTATTTATTTGCATGTATTTAAGAGTTTACTTGCATATATTGAGTGTTAGTGTGATTGAGCACTCATGGAAAATAACCCAAATATTAAAAAAATCCATAATCATAAAGTTTTGGCTACCAATTAGCTCAGGATTCTTCTTTCTCTACGATCTAAAATATAGATAAATCACAAGACGTGGATAAAGTAAACAGATGCAGCAAACCATTAACTTTTTCTATATAAAATATTAACTAAACTGTCATTATCAGCTTCTAGCAACAAGCATTCCATTTTGTGTGAGAAGAAACAGAAATAATTTAATCATACCTCCAATTTCAAACAGAGCCAATTTCTCGTGCAAAATGATCTTTGCAGTTATAGATGCCATAATTGGAGTAGTAAAGTTCAAACAAATAGCATATGAGAATGGTAAATGTTTGACGCTGAAACAAATAAAAAACTGAACATTGGTCAATTAATATGGCCCACTAAACTCAATATCAGATGATAAAAAAATTGAGATAAATAATACAAAAAATTAGGAGTTATTATACGTATCCCACAAACAAAGACCATCTACATTTTAAACAACCAAGTTTCATGACATTTGTAAATATAAGTCAAACAAACAGCAAATACAATACACCTACCACCTAAATGTATTTAGCATATGTTGTTGGGCATCCATTGAGCTCAGCCTTCCATCAGTTTACTTCCGCTTGCCACCTGGCCCATGTATGCTCGTATGGTTACTGTAAGACAGCCATTTCTATTGGTAATAATACCAAATTGTCTCACTTGATGACCATTAGGACAAAAATTATCAGCCCGATTATCTCCCAACTCTCGTGTTAACATGTCTAACAAACATTGCTGGAATGGCATCCCCCGAACCTCCTGAACCTCCAACTGTGCTGGTAGTTGATTAAAGAACAATTTCTAACTTGCTAAATCAATGATCCGGTGTAAGAGATTTCATTGAAGGTTTATTTTTTTGAAAACTGGTTTTTTTTAATTGGTTTCAAGGTTTGTTCCACCTAGGCATGTGTTTAGTATTACATTGGTTAGGCTCAAAGTTAAGAAGCTCAAATTTGAGGCCAACAAGAAATAAAGTCCTTGCTAGATTTACTGTATTAACAGTTTGTTTATGTTGCATAATAAGACTCGAAAGCTCTATGTGCACTGAGTCATTTGTTTGTGCTATGTTATAATTCCCCCAAATTTTATGGATTTATTAACAAAGGTAACATGAATGGCTACTCAGAATTTAGAAAAGCATGTATTAGCAGCAAGAAAGCCCGATTGAGCAGTATGGATTGCACATAGGCAACATGTTTAACATGTGACAACAGTAAGCCTTGGTTGTGGCTTGAAATGTTAGACTAATATGTCCCAAAAGAACCAAAAACAAGAATTAACAAGGAAATCCATTTGGTCATGGCATTTTAGAAGTTCCTAGAGGAGAAATCTCTAAGTTTGTGGCTCACAACAAAAAAAAATGAAATAAAAGCAAAGGGGTCGTATAGTTGCTGAAGAAGCTCATGAAATACTGGCAAAAAAGCTTGGAAGTAAACATGTTGTGAATCAAGCGAACAGTAAATGTTTTCCATTTTAAAAAAATGCTATAGAAAATTGGCATTTGCCTCGAAGACCTATAAGAATATGGAAAAAGCAGTGAAAGATGAAAGGAAGATGATTCAAAAAATGTCTATTGCAAATGTCAGTAAAATAATGCGGGATAGAAGTATAAAAATCGACAAATCACTAATCAAAACTATAAAATCATTACAATTACTTTCAAAATTCATATCATGGGATAATTGAAAAAATTAATTACATAAGTTAAACCGACTTAAAATTCAAGTTAACGTAAGGGAACTAATTCAATTCAATTGAATTGCAGACAGTGCATTGAGGATTTAACTTAGGGTTCTTAAAAATCAAACCCACCTTCTAACATCCCCATAATCTTTTAATTGAGGTTTTCTTATTATTTTATTTTATTGTGATAAAAATTAATTGTATACATGAAAAATAGTTTATTTAAATTAATTTCATGAAATATTAATTACTTTGCAAAGGAATTTAAATTTTAAATGGGGCAGAAATTTGAATTCAATTTGATTTAATTAGATTATTAAAAATTTGAAATTTATTAGATTTTATTACCCTTAAATCGCATAATTATCGCGCAATTCTAGACAAGAGAATTACAAAATCTCCCTCAAATTGAGTAATTAGAGAAAATAAGATTTCCCATTCCCTCTCACACATCAATTTGTTCCCCCTCCTGGTAACTGCCACTAGCTAGAGAGAAAAATAAAGAGGCAGCGTAGGGGAGGAGGAAAAAAAGCTCGAATGTCTCCCGGATTGATGAGTTTCCCTAAATTCTTCACGATCTACACATTCTTCTAACACCTAGGCCTTGTTTGGCAAATGCCCAAAATTGGGCAAAATAATATAATAATAATATTTTTAATTTATTATAAATTTTAATAACTTTATTTCACATCCAACACAAATTTCAACCTTAAAAATCAACTTTATTTCACATCCAACACAAATTCCAACTTTAAAATCAACTTTATTTCACATCCTACGCACTTCCCAATATTAAAATAATTTTTTTTTCCATCAACTCTATAAAATAAAATATTCTCTTTCCTTACCCAAATTTATCCTCCAACCAAACAAGCCCCTAGAATAAGATCTTGTGATTTGGTGCGATCCATCCGGATTCTCAAGAGAACCTAGAAATTCAAGGTAGGCTCTATCCTAACTTGGCTAGTTAAACCTAAATATATGCATTAAAGAATTATTTTGAGGGAACTTAGAATTATTCGTGAGATTGGAGAGTTTTCTTTGTGATTCATGTGAAATTTTTACCATATTATGTTTCTTTACATCTCCTATTAAATTTCTTATTATTAAGTATCTGAAATTGCCTAAAATATTGTTTTATATGATTATTCCTTAGATGCATCATGCTTGTGTAATATTATAAAATTGTTGTCTTGTTGATCATTAATTCATCCATGAATTCTTCAAATGCATATAATGATAATAAATCTCTTGTTCTTACATATAGAAACCATGTATGTCTGAGTTTTGGTGAAATCTACAAAGCACTGTAGTGAATTGAGGACGAAAACTTGGAGAATTGAACTCTAATTCTCATTCCCAATGAAGACTGAATCATCCAATCACAGATCGAATTGTCCGACAGAAGGTTATGAGTTCTGCCCAGACATTCAGGGTTGGATCGTATGACCCCCATATCAAACCACTAGATGTTAGGGGTGTGCATTCGGTTTAAGTGGTTGGTTTGGTGACCAAACCAAAAAAAAAGATTGGATTCGGTTTTAAATTTAATGAAACCAAACCAACCAAATTATATTATAAACCAAACCAAACCAACCAAATAAATATCGGTTTGGTTTGGTTTGGTTTGGTTAAAACCATATTTTTGGTTTGCAACTCTTTGACCTGCAGCGCAAGTCGCGCAAATCGCGCAACCCTAAATAATCTGAAACTTCTCGGTCGGTCGAATCAGCCTTCTTTCTCGCGAACCCATCTATGAGCGAACCCAAATCGGCAAATTGCCAACTAAACTGGCCCAATATAAATAAGTGGGTTATTCGGTTAATTCGGTCGGTTTGGTTTCCAAACATGTGAAACCGAACCCTAACCATTTAATCAAAATATTCAAAATATCAAACCATCACCAAACCGCTAGATTCTAAACCAAACCAAACCGTTAAATTTAAACGGTTCGGTTCGGTTTTTCGGTTTAAACCATAGTTTGCACACCCCTACTAGATGTGGCCAATCCGATGACAAAAGATTTGGGTCGGACTATCCAGTCCATAAATGAATGGCTGAGGATTAGAATCAGACCGTCTGGTTAAGAATCAAACCATCTAGTACCCACCCACGGATTTGGGGTCCAGGCAAGGACCAGATCAGACTGTCCAGTGCACCGACCGAATCATCCAATCAGTTATCCATTTGCAGATTTTGGGTAGTTAATTAACTGCAAATTAAATATATTTTTCTCTCGAATATGACACCACTAGAATGACAAGTATACAGACATGTATGGATAAAACAATGTACGAATTTGGCATTAAATCAGCATTGAAATGAAAGATCTTTACATGCAGTAGCAGTAAAAACTAAATGTGATTTCTTTAGGACTACGCACATCTTAGATTGGGTGAAACATTTGATATTTGGCGCAATGATGTCCATTGGGTATACCTACAAAGAGATTGAGGCGAGTACTAAAAATCACAAGACCTAAAATAAAAAACTGAAATAAATTAAAAGTGGCATTTACATTAGGTTATATTTTATTGCTTATGCCACATACATGCTTATTCTATTTTTTCCTATAAAATTCATGTTATCATTATTTATTTACTCATTACTCACAATATATTATGCTTAATGCTGATATTATTATTGTTTAATTCTTTTTTAAAAGCTTTATTAGTGTACAACTGTAATGACCTCGGTTAGTAGGTCGTTACAAACATATTTTTTTCATTGGTTTGTAAATATTTTCACTATACCAAAATACAAGTTTATTTTCAATATACAATAATTATATTATGCTATAAACAAATGTAAGATTTTGAACTTAAATTATTAAGCCAATCTTCTAGTTGCTTCTCAACCAAAGCTCTTGTGCTTGTGATAAACTTGTAATAATTTGCTGAAAACAGCATCAGTCCATCAATAGGACTTGACAGGAGATATCACCAGCTATGGCATATATAAAGCATTTAAAATTTCTCAAAACATAACTTTATTTCTTGAGATTTAAGGCCCTGTTTGGTTGGAGGCCCANTAGTTGGAGGCTATTTTGGCCATGGTCATGGCCAAGATGGCCTCCAACCAAACAGGGCCTAAATGTATCATTATATGCATTACATAGTAATGATTATCATATAAGTAAACAAACATCATAATAGCAACAATCATAACAGTTGTATGTACTTGCAGTATATAATAAACTGAATCGCAATAAGGACAGCACATGATAAGATTATAAAATGAGTACCATGAATACTTGACAATCAATTATATATCTAACTATACTACTTAAATATTAAGCATCTTGCCTAAAAAAATGTGTCTTACATCCATTTTATTTAATATTATTGTACTCTTTGGGCCTTGGTTTCTCGTACTACGCCTCAACTGCCTTTCACACTTTTAGGAATCATCAAACCCCACAAGTAACCCTTCGTCAGTTTACCCAATGGACATGATCACACTAGAATCAAATGAGGACCTCTAGCGGACATGAATCCATATTAGACACGTATTTGCTTAAGGAATCGTCACCCCCTATGATAGTCGAAAATTACCAATAAACGTTATCCCAAATATCATATATTTACTCTGAGCTAAAACAGGTGCAAATTACAAATAAACCAATTGTACTTACATTACATTTCAAAAATATTATTGATGCAAGGGCATTTCAATCATTGGTACATGTGTTGACATGATTTTCGTATTTGAGCGAAATCAGGTTGTTAGTGTTTTTTTTACTTATTTATTGAGTCATGTGAATTTTATTTTATTGAGTTTTATCTGTCAGTGGGTATGCCCACAATGTGTCTAGTAAATAGTTAGAGTCAATTTGAGTTAATTAAATTCAAATGGATTCAAGTTCAATTCAATTTGAATCAGATTAGACTCAAATTACATATGAGTTGGCCTAAATTGTGAAGGAACAAAAACAGGAGGAATTGCCAGCAATTTCACCATCAAATTAACTCAACAACCGCTACAAAGATCAGATTGCGACCTCCTGCACCTCCTCGCCAAGCCACTATTGTTTCGACCCAACCTTCACCTCAGCCGTGAACGACAACTAAGCCCACGATGATGATGCCACGTCACTCTGCCACGATCCTCCACCTCCGCCACGACTCTGGAGCTGCTGGGAGCTGCAAACGGAGCACTCTACAATGGTTTGGATTTCTTTCTTATATAGCATTGATAGGTTTTCTTGGAGGTAGTTGTTCATAATTGATATTGAGTTTTCCACCAATGGAGTGACGAGAAGAGGGTTTTTCCTTGCTTAGTTGATTCCGAGCAATAGGCGTTGGTTCAGTGCTTTTAGTCAGAGCAATGGGCTGTGACTTCTTCAGATTTTGCTGTGACTGCAGAGTAGAGGGCTATGGATCGACTTTGAGAGTTGCAGTGGGTTGCAACCTTGTGAGGCTTGAGATTCCACAAGTGTTGGGGCTTCAGTTATCCTATAATTCCATTATATACATATATAACTTCAAATTGCATTGTACATCTAATCCAAATTTCTGGAATGTTATAACAATCTATTAAGTCTATTCTAATGGAATCTCGTCACTAACATAGTAGGTACTTCTGCGTAACATCACGAGAATATGAAGAATGCAAGACAAGAGAACTAGTTTATTTCCTTTTTACTCTAAAGATAAAGACTTCTATTTATTTGTTTAGTAGAGACTTCTAGTTGATCTAGATTATGTGCTATTCCATTCAAGTTGCTCAATTCAGTTATAAATTATAATAATGTGAACTTTTGTAGTAACTTTTGACTTATTCATTGCTTCTATCATTGCAGTCTTTCTTTTTTTCCTTCATGATTAATTACTTAATAATCTTGCTTGCATAATGAAATAAGCCACTGGCTTATCTTTCGATCGAATCAAATTAGTCAACAGTGTTCGTTCATAAGCGCACGCTAAAGTTTCAATTAATTCTTGCCAATAGCCGTGCCAGGAAATTAAGAACATTGTGCAACAAGTAAGGTCGTTACAAGGTAGTATTAGAGCTCTAGGTTGTCCCTTTAATGAGATGTGAGGCTAGGGTAAACATAGGATGGGAATGCACATGCACAGTACTTATCACTTTTGTTTATATTTTATACTAACTTGTAATTTAATTGGAGGAACCAACCCAACTAATGGACTTGAGAACCACAAAGAGATACCAACGAACATTTGGCACATGTGTTGATCACCATCACCGATAAACTAGGAAATATGCATAGTCGCATATTGGCGGGACCATCACAAGGTGGGGAGTCTTATATGGATTAAATAGTGGAGTTGTTTCAAAGGATGAAGCCTCTACACTTTGAGGGTGTTGTAGACCCTACTGTAGCAAAAGAAGTGGATCGACATGGCTAAGAAGGCATTCAACAACATTCGATGCCCCACGGATCAAAAGGTGTCTCTAGATGCTGCTATGTTGGATGGAGCGGCAAATGATTGGTGGCAGGATCACTATAGCATTGTCTTCAGTGATAAGGTTTTAATGGTCATTACTTGAGAGGAATTCTAGACTATTACACAAAAGTATGCATTTTATTTGCTAGAAACAAAACGAAAGAATTGGCTCGGCTAACATAGCAGGGCATGTCAGTACAGGCGTATGAGGCCAAGTTCAATGTACTAGCCAAGTTCAATGTACTAGCCAAGTTTGCTCCACAGATGGTACCAAATAAAGCAAAGAAGTCCTATCTTTTCCAGAAAGGATTGTGGGATTCTATCGACTAAGTAGTTCTACCATTCTGCTACCAAGTATGCTCTGAATTGTTGGAAATAGCAAGCATTGTGAGCAGGATTAGGTGGCTATTCAAACTTGAAAACAGGAAATAATGAAAACGAAAGGTGTAACATCAAAGTCCTATTCAGGACCTATATCTAAGAAATCCAACTCCAATGTTTACACAAGTAAACTCTAGTGGAAACTCTGGCAAGCCATAATGCTAGCACTGTAGCAAGCATCAGTGAGGCCAATGTAAGTTGCTAAATAGGATTTGTTATACTTATGGTGAGATGGACCACAAGTCCCACAATTGTCCTAAAAAGGCAACATCTTCAGCTGAGGCTACAACACTAATATCTATAGCTTCCACTTCTAGTGGACATGGAGGCGATGCTACAGCGATATTCGAAGTGCATGGAGGACATTCCTGAGAGCGCGAAGCTTAGCCCCATATATATGCCCTTACTCAATAGCAAGCTCAAGAGAAAATTGTCACAAATAATTCCGGCCATACAATTGTTGCTAATGTTCACCTTATAACTAAGGATTGTAATATTGATAATTTTTGCAATGATTTGTATTCGCCGAGACAAGAAACTCCATGCAAAAGTCATCGTCCATATCTCATCTTTGAAAAAATTAGATTAAATGCTTATCTACCAAAATTTTCTAATCATCTAACCACTTCGAGCATCCTACTTTGTCTAATTGCTCTTGCATGTACTTTTGAGGTGTTATCTTTAAAGCTTTTATTTGAAAATAAATGTGTAATTTTCAACATCTATTAAAATCATGCACACAAATAATGCTATAGAACACGCCCAATCTGAATATTCCTTTTGTATCTTTAAAGGGATTCTTCATCAGACATCTTGTGCTCATTCATCTCAATAGTATAGTATGACCCAACGCAAACATTGTCATTTGCCTGATGTTACTCACACCATAATATTTCAGATAAGTGTACCTCGTCACTAATAGGAGATGCAACCCTCACTACTTGCTATTAATTAAGAGGCTATGATCTTGTAATATTGGTGGAGACCAAAAAAGACATGGCAAGAAATTATAAGGAGTGATCTTAGTTACTTAGACTTAGATAAGAATTTGGTAACTGATAGAGCGCAATAAAAATAAAAAATTCATATACCGACCCCACCTAATCGGATTAAGGCTTGGTTGTTGTTGTTGTTGTTGATCTTGTAATATTTGTGATAAATTTCCTCACTCTATCCTATATCCTAGCAAACCATTATTATCAGTAGTCCCTCATGTCTTCGAATAAATTTGCTTTGTTCATGTTTTCCATCCTAGTGTCAACAAACTCTCGCCTAGAGCTACTCGATGCATCCTATTGGATTACTCTAAAACTAAAAATGGGTATCGATGTTATGATCCAACGGATCAAAAGTTCTATATCTCCACTGAAACTACTGTCCTTAAATCAACCCCATACTTCTTCGAAGACTCCACTCTTAATTCACCTTCTGTTCTTTCGCCTCTGCTAGCTCCAATGCCTATGGATTGTCCAATTCAAGTATATACTCGTAGCTCTTAAGTGATTGCTAGTCCACCTCAATCACTATCTAAGGTAGTCGTGATCTGACAAGCACAGATCCCCCTTCTAACCTAGCCATTACGACACCCATTACTTCCACCATTGATACCTCCTCCTTAGAATATACTATTGCCTAACATAAAGGCAAATGTTGAACTACAAATCTTTTGTACTCTTACTTGGCATTTGAATATTTATCTGCATCCTTTTTCTTTCTCCCTTACGGCCTTACCTTATCTATTGTCGACATAGTAAATCATATCATGAAGTGCTACAAATTCCTTAATGAAAACAAGCAATGAATACAGAAATGACCACTCTTCTCAATTGTGGGACTTGAGAGTTCTTGACTCCTCTATTGGGTGTTCACCTAGTAGCTTGTTAATGGTTACCATATAATTCAAGCCTGATGGGACAATAACTTACTATAAGGCATGACTTGTAGCAAAAAGATTTACTCAAATTTATGGGGTCGATTATTTTGAGATATTTTCACATGTTATTGGACTAAACAGTCATAATTATATTTTTTATTGGTATAAATAAAGACTGTGATCTCCTTCAAATGGATGTTTGTAATATTTTTCTTTATGGAAATCTTTTTGAGGCAGTTTATATGAAGTAACCTCCGGATATGTTGCTCAGGTGGAGACTAAAATATATAAACTTAAAAAGACTATATATGTTTGTTTATACCTGAATTCATCGTCGCATCCCAGCCATACACGTGGCACCCAGAATCTCTCATCATCAATAATAACTCTCTTTTCCAGATGTCAGATTTCGATCCCGCTAGTTCGACCTTCAGCAATATCGACCACAAGGATTATGCCAACAGCATCCTCCATATCATTGGTCACGATACTTAAGCTACGTCAGGCACGATGCTTTAGCTATCGGCATCCTCCGTAACATTTTGCAGAGATCAAGCAGGCATGATACTTCGTCGGCTCCTGCTGTCGCTATCAGAGCGCCACGTCAGCATAGCTTCTTCCCAATAAAGGTTCCCACTTGTCGCGAATACCAAGAAGCCGCATGTTCCAGCCACCACAGGATCCCGTTAGTCGCAAAGAACAAGAAGTCGCGTGTTCCATCCACTACTTCCGATTTCTCCGGTGACCGACAGTGGTGGGGCCACTGGTATGGGCTCAACAGAATGTTCAGCATCCCCTTTCGGAAAATCCGCTAAACTCCACTACAACCCGCCTATAAATACCTCTGGATGAGGTACAAAGAGAGAGATAAAACACACATGTAATAGCAAGGAAGCTAGAAATACCTCCCTGAGAAACCTCGTCCACGATGTTTGTAACCCATCCTGTACTGATCTTCTAACCAAACCTCTCTATTTTTAGTGAAATTTCCCTCACTAATGCCTTGGTGGAGGTAGGGGAATTCCTCCCTGAACCACCTTAAATCTTTGTGTGTTATTCTGGATGATTAATTATATCTCTGATCAGAACTCTAGGCTAAACACGCTGCGTGCCGCTGATTCTCGGGACTTCCCACTTCTTTCCGTCAACTATGTCATAAAACAGAACTCTAATGCATAATTTGATAAATTTTGCAAAGTAACTAATGAAAATAGCATCTATATTAGCACTACAGATCATTCTATCTTTGTTAGATATACACCTTTGACTCAGTTATTCCGGTCATGTATGCTGATAACATATTACTTATTAGGAGTAACAAGAAAGGAGTCCTTGACGTCAAATATCTTGAAAAATAGTTTGTTACGAAAGATCTTGCCAAGCCTAAATATATTTTGAGAATAGAAATTACTTATAATAAGAAAGGTGTTTTGTCTCAAAGAAAGTATGTTATTGACCTTTCAAAGAAAACTAGACTCTATGAATGCAAATCAACCGATAATCCCAAGGATGTTCAGCTAGTTATTGATGATAGACAACCTTTGAAGGATTCCTTTTTGTATATACGCATCATTGGCAAGCTGATATATTTGACACTCACTCAACCCAAAATTGCCTTAAATATTATGGCATTGCCAATCAATGTATGCAAAACCCCAAATAGATAACACTTAGGGTCTGTTTGTCTGTAGGGTTTAATTTAATAAAATTAATTAAACTTGGATAGAAATATTTTTTTATTAAAAGTTGTGAATAATGTGAAATAAAGTTAGTTATTATGTTAAGATATGTGAGGAATGTGATATAAAGTTAATTATTATGTTGAGATATGTGCGGAATGAAATATAAATTAGTTATTATTTTAGTAATATATAAGGATGTGAAATAAAGTTAATTTTTAATATTAAATTTTATGTGTGATGTGATATGCCAGTTTAAAATTAAACCAAGTTAATTTTTAACTTTCAAACAAACAGAGCCTTAGAGGTTGTATTTAGAATCCTCATATACATAAAAAGAATACTAGTAAAGAATTACTATACAAAAAGAATGAACATCAAAAGTTAAGACGCTTTCTGATACTAACTATGCCGGATCAATTGATGATAAAAAATCTACATTTGAATAAGGGAGGAAACCTAGTTACTTAAAAAAGTAAAAAGCAAAATATTAGCAAGGTCTAGCACAAAATCCATATACGGCTCTTATTCCACTTGTTAAGTGATGTGGATAAAAATTTTCTTAAAAAAACTTGGTTTTCCAATTGAGTAATTTATGGTGATGCATTGTGATAATAGAACAGCAATCTATATAGCCAACAATCCAATTTTTCATGAAAAAATAAGCATGTTAAGGTGGATTATCACTTTATAAGAAATGTTGTTCTGACAAAGAAAATAGTCGCTCCTCGTATTAGTACAAAAGATCAAGTTCCAAATATCTTCACTAAAACATTAAGCCCATCCTATTTTTCCTTTTTATATGACAAAATGAATTTGAAGGATATATGTACTCCAACTTGAGGGAGAGTATTAGAAAACTTATATATTTTAAAGGTTTTTACTTATAATAACACCATTCACTCTTTATATTTGAGTCTTTTGTAATTATGTGAATAAAAATCAGTTCAAAAGCCATAGTATAGGGGATAAATTTTTCGATAAACCCAACAATAATGAACTATAGCATTGACAAAAAACTATTAATATATTTCCTAATTCTGTACTACATGCCATTTTCATGACTAGAAAGAAGAAAGGATTACAAATATGGGGATATCCAAAGTCTCTAAGGCCTAGTTTGGTTAAACCCTAAAAAATCACCAAACCTCTCACAAAAATATTTTCATCAATATTTTATATCTATTTTACATCATATATTTTGAATATTAAAAATTAACATCACTTCGCATTCTACATAAACTTCAACCTCAAAAATTAACTTTATTTCACATCATATACATACTTTAATAAAAAAAAAACTTTATATCATTCCAACACAATTCTCAATAATTAAATAATTTTATTTCACATCATAACATTAAAATAATTTTCTATCTCTATCTCAAAAAAACCTAAAGCATTCGAAAAATACCCCAACCAAACGAGGCCTAAGGTGGTATTTTTTAGGGGGCATTTTGTTTAATGTTATCTTAGTGTTATATCATGTAATCTAGATGTTATCTTTTGAGTGATAATTCTATAATTTTTTAGAAAGTTATTTATATATGTCATTAAACCAAACAATTATTTTCTTTAACTAATATAACATAACACCAAGATAATACCGAACCAAACATTCCTTAATATTATTGTGATGTTATATCATGTTATTTGAAGAAATTAATTGTTTGATTCGATGACACGTTTAGATAACAATATGAAATATTATAAGAATGCCTCTCCAAAATGACATTTACATATCACATAAAACTAGGTGACATCTAATTATAATAGAGAGAGATGACGTTGAATTTATTTTCTATTGTTATCTTTTAAATAATGACATTAAACTAAACATACAACAATTTGGAGATATCAAAGACATCAAGATAACATTGATATCCAAATAACACAAACATCTAAATAACATTGAACCAAATGCCCCCCAAAATAAAATGAAAATAACAATGAATAATTTTTATAACCATCTCAAACAACAAGCAAACTTGATATATAAAAGTAGAACCAACCTATAAATGAAACTCAGCAGCGAGAAAAACCCACTTAGGGACCTTAGGATTAGAAAATTTTTTGTATGTGCAGGTGCAACAAGTGGCAACCCATTCCTCCTCAACCACAGAACTGACAAGATCAAGATAATTGTGCATCTTGTAAATACAGATTGAAACAGAGGAACTGACTGAACTGCCCATCAGGGAAGAGAACGAAAAAAAAAAAAGATGATCAGTAAGCGTAACAAAATAGCTATACAGTACACATTTCATAGCAACATGTTAAAAATATAGTCATGACCTAAGAATAATCTTCCAAAAATTAAATCTAGTTACAAAACACTTGAACGCAAGGTGAACAAAGTGAAATACATATTTTATCCGATTGAACAAAAAGTTCACCAAAAGTGATGAGAATAAGGCTGTTTAATTTATTGGAAAATTGCCATGTTTAAAGAGTGAAAGGAATGTAGATGTTAACTTACAAATTACAAGAGGATACAAAGCGTGGTATGCTTTCCAATTATATGAAACTAACATTACTATTTCATCCCCAACCACGTAAACTGCTTAAAAAATGGTAACACAGAAATAATAGAGCAAGGTATCAGGAAAGATCCTTGGAATTCAAATGCAAACTAGTAGCCTAATAGTTTTATATTGGTGCTAGACTAGTTTAATTATTTTTTTAATCTCTATTGTATCTCACTCATATATATTAAATGAGGATTAGCCTAATAATCAAGACATTTCATTTCCACTGAACAAGGTATCAAAGCAACACTAATTAGGGTAAATTCGGTTCTCTCATTTCTCTTGTTTCTCTGTTTCTCTGTTTCTCCTCCTAGACAATGGCCCAATTCCTCACACACAGCTGTTCCTCCTCACGATCACAAGCAGGTTGACATGACTGTTCCTTCTAGTTTGCTGTTATGCACAACTCCCCTTGCATAATTGATTCCCTTGCCACATGCCCTCCGGCTGGAATCTCTCCGCCCTTTGCTCCACAGTGTCCACTCTAAGCCCAACATCTACTCCGTGGCATCACATACTTGCAAGCTGGCGGTAGCTGCTTCGTCGAAGACCATCTCTCCCTGCCTCTCTCTCTTGTGCATAGCATCGTCTCTCCCCACCTCACTAAAAAACCTATGTAATTTCCTCTGCCTACCACTAGCCTTCTCTAATTTCATCAATGGCAATACTGTTGATCTGTGTGACCGGTCTCCTCTGTTGATCTACAGCCAACAACCTTGCTTATGTGATATTGAGTTGATCTACATAAGCAAGGTTGAGTTGATCTACAGCCAGCAACCTTGCTTATGACCCATAATACATATACCACAATAATGTCTAGATAATAACATCATAGTAGCCTAGGAAAGATAACACCAAACATGATCTTGGAATCTGGTGTACATTACAAGCCATATCTAACATTAAGGCTCTGTTTGGTAATAAGAAAAAAAAGAAGATTTGGTTGAAACTTTTAGTCATTTTTGAAAAATATATATGATGTGAAATAAAGTAAGTTGGTTATATTAAAAATTGTGTAGGATGTGAAGTAAAGTTGATTAATTTATTGAAAATTGTGTTGGATGTGAAATAAAGTGATTGTTTAATGTTAGAATTTGTGTGAGATGAAATATAAAATAATTTTTTAAATTTTTTTAAAATAAATTTAAGATTTTGGCCATGGCTAATTTTAGCCATGGTTTTTAGCCCATTGCCAAACAGGGCCTAAAAGCCATCATAGATAAAATGGGTAATCCTTACTATTTTATTAGTGTCTTCTATACAATCAAAACACATCTTAAAACCTTTTTTTCTGTCTACTAGGATCACAACAACAAATCAACATAATTATTAAAAAATATATGTTTTATTATCAAAAATAAAATATTATATAAATCATACTGATTCTTACAAAAATATAGAGTTTATATCATTTTTTGATAAAACAGCACTATACTTGAAATGTTGAACCCTAAACCACAACTTATAATCCAAAATATTAAATCCTATGCCCTAAATTACTTTAAGACTAAAAACTAAACCCTAAAGGTCTGTTTGTTTGTAAGGTTAAATTTAAAAAAATTAAAATTAAACTTAGATATAGATATTTTTTTATTGAAAGTTGTGAATGATGTGAAATAAAGTTAGTTATTATATTGGGACATGCGAGGGATGTGATATAAGTTAGTTATTATTTTAGTAATGTGTACGATGTGAAATAAATTTAATTTTTAACATTAAATTGGGGTAATTCCACTAAGGGCCCTGAGGTATACTCGGCTTGCCACGCAGGTCCACAATTTTGAAAACATGCCAAACAGATCCCAAAAATTTACTATATAGGTCATTGTGGTTCTTAACATTTACAAAAAAGCTTCCAATAAAGTCCAATTAAATAATTTCCGTTAAACATTCTGTTAAATGAAAATTTTAATTAAAAAATTATAATTTTTTTGATGTGAAATTACAATTGTACCCCCTCACCCTCACACGCGCGAACCTGCGCTCG
>JAEMOT010001579.1:126444-175692 GCA_019297695.1 Apostasia ramifera | reverse complement strand
CTGCTTACGCACGCGGGCTTGCGGGTGCTGCCGGCCGCCTGCGCGCGCACGTCGACGCGGTGGGCAGCCGAAAATTTGAAAGGATATAAAGGGTATTTTTGTAATTTTAACTGTCTTTAACGGATACTGTCACAGAAGAACCACAATGGCCTATATAGTAAATTTTTAGGGATCTGTTTGGCATGTTTTCAAAATTGTGGACCTACGTGGCAAGCCGAGTATACCTCAGGGGCCTTAGTGGAATTACCCCTATTAAATTTTATGTGTGATGTGATATACCGGGTTAAAATTAAACCAGGTTAATTTTTAACTAGAAAACAAACGGGCTCCTAAACCTTTAAATTTAACACTACACTCCAAATATAGTTTGATTCATAAATTAGCTATATATAAAATCCATTTTAAAATCAATCTAGAAAGATGAAATTCTCTATTAAGGACCTGTGAACCATAAACAACAGGATAAGATCCATAAAAATACATCAATAATTTAATTCATAATTGTTTTCAAAAATGCCATGTGAAATATATAATTTTGTAAGATTTTGATGTGATTTACATAATATTTCATCATTGATGGTGAAACACGTAATTTTTCACAATCAAGATGTCCTTCATATAAATCCCCCTAAATTTTTTTTGCAATATATACAACAAAAGTACTCATGGTAACAGTCAAAAGAAGTTTTGCTTGGATGTCCAATAATAATTGAAGTAAGACTATGTTGTCCATTGCAATTTAGGTTCAATAGAAGAGCAGAAACAGGAAAATATATCTGAATTGTGCAGATTATATTCCGAAATTTTACCATTGGCATCTACTAAATTGAAATGTAAGGGAACAAATATAGTTGGAACCTATGAAGTATGGACATTTCAAGAACCACGTCGTGTCCGTGTCGGACACACGGACACTCGGGACACTTTGGGACACCTTAAGACACTTCTGAAACACTTCTAGAATACTTCTGAGATACAAGATACTTCTAGGATATATAAGATAGAATTGGATATATTTAATATTAATGTTAAATTTATTTATTAATATTATATATTTTTAATAAAATTTATGGATATATTTATCTCTTTTTTTATTATTGTTAAAATTTTATTTAATAAAACTAAAAGCCTGTCTCTTATTACTGTTAAAATTTTACCTAATATAAGTCAAAATTTTAATTTAACCAAGTTAAATCAAATTTTTTCCTCCTTTGTTGCCCTTAAGCCTTACGAAAATGAACCAATCGCAAAAAGTTTAGAACTCTAGCTTCACCTTTATCCTTTTTCATCTTCAACACTGAGAGCTCTTACTTTCTCTTATTGTTGTGTTCACTGTGATTGTCTTAATAAGCAAAATTGTATTTTTTTTTATTCAAAGTGAACTCTAAATTTATATATCAAATATTTTTAATGCGACGGCGTTTGTTCTCAAGTTCGCATCTTGATTTTATAAAACTTCAGTACTACTTACAAGTTATTTATACTTAAAAATTTAAGTTTGTATTATATTATATACATATATATATATATATATATATTTTAAGTATGAATTGTTAATTTTATTATTATATTTGGCATGTAATGCCGTGTCCATGTCGTATATTTTAGAAAATCGTCGTGTCGCCGTGTCGTGTCATATCATGTCCTATGTCCCGGTGTCGTGTCCGTGCTTCATAGGTTGGAACCAAAAAACAGATATAGTTGGACATTCTAGTAGTCCATTAAAAGTAAAACAACAGATAGTTAAGATCATGATATATTCATAGATACAATTTTTTTATCAGCATAAATACAATTTTTAATGACACGGAAGTCAATATTGACCTGGGAAAATGTCCATCAAGACTTCCATGACATAGAAAATAGTGGAGGAGGCAGCAACGCATAGCAGACCAGAAAATCTAGAACCATTCCACACCCACATGATTATCTGACTTATGAAATTGACCTCCGCATTAACCATGGTCAAAGATGCATCCTGCAGGTATAAAGCATATCAGAATACATAGAACAGATAAAAAGAAACAAGTCAAACATTCATCACAACACAACCTTTACAGGATTCTCTAAAGTCATTACTATTACCCCATCCTTTCAACCAGGCAATCAAGCATACTTTGTCCACTTCACTGACAAAATTAATATTTGGAAAAAGGTCAGATATATCAGAAATTTTCTATACCTATTAACTAGTGCAACCTTTGGCAACCAAGTAACTTTTCTAGAGCAATTATAGATCCATCTTTTATTTTAAATCATTTTCCTATAGTAACATCTTTGGTGTAAAAGTTGTCTACATACAATGGGGGTAGTTAGATGCACAAATGTGAATTCATTCAAAGCATTTCATGAGGAGTTATTAATACTTATCTTTACTCCAAAAAACGTTATGATATATATTTCCATCACCAGAGAGGAAGTTAAGCTCATTTGATGACACAAATAAAGATCAAAGGTTAATTACAAGCAAATAACAGCATTAATCTATTCATGAAGCTCTAAATGCGCATCAAAATTAATGTGAGGACAGTTTTTTTTAAAGCATTTCATGAATATCTTTCCTCCAAAGATGTTACGATACCTATTTACATCCTTCAGCAGAGAGGAAGTTAAGTTCAATTGATGACAAATTAAAGATCAACAGGTTTCTTATCAAAAAATGACATGTTGAATCTATTCATACGGTACTGATGCGCATAACAATTGATGGAAGAAACATGTAATAACTAAAAGCATTTTACTGCAGGAGAGCTATGAGTTTTATGACATTTGGTCCGTCACATTCTTGATAGTATGAAAGGCACAATATTTTTGGTTTGAAAATTATTCTCGTGGAAGTTACAACCTAAAACTGATTGTGATGTAATAGCAAAATAAAGTTGAGAACTTAAGTAATATCCTGAGATAGCGTTAAATTCATGAAAGGTTTCTTAGTCACATTATCCAAAAACTAAAGAACAATGCAAGACAATCAACTAGAATGTGTCAAGAATTTAAAAGATAGTTAATCCATTTGATGCCCTTTACTGAGAAAGGTAGGCTAAAAATGACTAGGAATAGGGTCATCAAAAGTTGAACATGAATCACTATTGCTCAAGAGAGTTTTGTTTATATAGAGATGATTAGAGAAGAAAAACTATGTAGCAAACCCCATTTAGTTCGAGTAAAAAAAAAGTTTAGTTCGAGTAGTAGCACCTTCTACTTCTTCCTTTGCTAGAGAGTAGATGTGATACGCAATTTTACATGTATAAAGTATATGATAAGCACATTGATATCTATAGAGCTTCCTTGTTGCAAAGTGCCTAATATCAAATGGTAATTAGTTATTTTGGGGGCAAGTATAGGGCTCTGAACCAAAGGAAAAGAACAAGTAGAATCAATTTGCTTCAATTTCTGGCCTTGCATTGACCATTCGATGACCCATTAACTAAACAAGCACTACTAGAAAGGATTATTGCCACCCAACTACAATTGTCACATGCTTTATTGTAAGCATGACCAGATTGTTGAGAAATTTGTAATTTTAATTTTCTTATTTCAAATAATTTAGGTTCTACTTGTCCATCTAAAATCTTTTCACCTTGTTGGGAAATTTGTATATTATTATGATTTCAAGACATAAGATTTGATTTTTTTCTTATTTCACGGTTCTTGGACCTCTCTTTTGAAGGCTAGGAGCAATACAACTAACTAGATCAGGCATAAGAACGTTGGATTCAAATTTAGATTGATTTGTAAATCCCAGCAATGTTAATAGAGCCACAGTGACTTCAACTTCCATCATGATTTTCTAATAATTTATTCAAGTTAGCTAATTGTCTCTATATACATTTAGCATTCTCTTTGAAAGGTGTACTAGGATTTGTAAAAATCAACTATGAAATAGATCAGGTTACATCCACATTGAAGATATCACAACGAACAGTGGGAAGTGGCATTCTCATCTCCCAAACAACATTACCTAATATATTAATGTATGCTATGTAATCAACAATGCTATCTATATTCTAAGATAGATTATATGTATTAAATGAGACAAGAAATGTAATTACTTACTCCATCAAATGATCCTGCTCTAAGGCAGACCTGCTACTACTCTCAAGTAGTCCAACTCCACACACCCAATTTTAGTGGTTGTTGCTCTCAATCGGAATGCTTCCATACTAATGGCTAATCCTTTGTAGTATAACTTGGAGCATTTGCATGAAGTCACCTTTGATCCATCTTCTTTATACCTCTAATGCTCTCTTCTTATAGCCTTCAAGCCTTAAAATGTCGCTCATTTTTTATTTCTCCACTATGGGCACTACACTGGTGAGTACTCTCCTTCCACCTCCCTATACAAGCAAGTCTTCCTCAACTCTGACAATTTAGCACACTCCAACCACTTTACTCCCTCTATTGAGCCAACAAAGTTGATTTTGAACTTAACAAATAAACAGAGGAATACAATTATACAACGTTTATTCATAGTGGATACATAGTCCCATAAAGGAAGTTAGATACTAACAACTCCTTAGTTTAAATCAACATCAATCATGCATATCATGTTGGTGTTTTTGGCATTTAGGATGGGGACTAGTTTGTCGCACTTTGGAGTTCCTAGTTCTCCGATGTTAGTAGAGAGCAATAGCTTCCAATCTTATTCGCCTATCATGCCAGTTGGAGTTAGTCACCTTGGCCATCATCTCAAATTTATTCTATAAGAAAAAGGTTAGTGGAAATAAAACCTGATATTGCTGGAGAAGATCCCTCACTTTCTTGCATAGGATCCACTCAATGCAAATATGCTCAAGTTTTCCCCCACATTACAGCTCCAAGAACACAAATTTGAAGCAACTAATCCCCTTTTATGCAGCAACGCAAATGTTGGGACAGCAACTTTACAAATTCTCCAAAGAAAAGTCATCATCATAAGTTAGGTTGGAACCTTCTACACCATGCACCCATGCAAGGTCCACTTCTCATTCCAAACTGTTTGTACTATGAGAAATTTTTATTCTCTAAATCTGTAAAACCAGTCTGTCCTTCTCCAAATTACTTGTCCTGCAAATGGATAATATCCTATGCTGCATTTCATCACCAAACAGGTGGCTTATTTCACTTATCCCAAAAATTCTGTAAATTACAATTTATCACCTATGAGATGCAACAGAAATGTCCAATTTTAAGCACTCGGTCAAACTGGGATAAGCAAAAGGATGCCTCTAGTCTTCTGAATTGCCAAGAAAGAAAACTATACTCAACAGATGTTTTCTTTTTTTTTTCTTTCTGTTTTTCCTCCGCCCCTTACCAAAGCTTTTCAAGCAAAATGTATAAGGGAAACGATGGAAAAAAGAGAGATACAAGCATAAATTCTGTTAATCTTGTGTCTATTATAGTCTAAAACCAACACCGATGTCACTAAAAAAACATTTACTAATGGATGTTTCCATTCAATGTTACATCTAGAATATTGTAGTCCATTATTTTCATTGCCACGATCAACTTGCGACGCTTATGAATAAAACAAAGCACCCCTTAGAAAAGAAAATGTGAAACGTATTTTAAATCAAACAAAAGAAAGGAACAAATTTCTAAGAAACAAGATTAGTTTGACATCACGTCAATGCAAAACAGTTCTATTCAACATTTGTGAAAAGAACAAGAAAGTGAAAGGTCAAATTTCTAAAATGTTTACTGATAATTAGCTTTTGCTGATCTGTGCAAAAGAAAAAGGCTCATATGAATGGCAAAAGTTACAAACCCTATTCTCACAATACCCAGTTTCAAATCTACACTGTTATGGCAACATGAAGAACAAAATCATTACAAATATTTCTGCATACATGTTAATTTAGACAAATAGAACTTGTAGAAATGGTTTAGAATGGGCCTTCAATCAACTGGTAAAGTTCATGAGAGCCAACAGAAAGAAAAATCATGACTTTGAGCATATATTAGCATACAAATTACTACTACCAAGACATTAATGTGCATATTTAAGGTACTAGGAAAACCAAATATCTAGTCTTTTATCATTGGACAAAACAGATTGGCATTACAAAAGAAATCTCGATCCCATTAAGATAACTGACTTAGGCAGACAAGTTCCAAATTTTCGCTGTAAAAACTTACCTACGCTATCTGCTCTCTTGTCATAAAAAGACAGTATGTTGACCTAAGAAAAGTTTCCTAAGCTTCATACGGCTCAGCTGAACTAGCCACTTTGAAATAGTGGAGATGGGAACCAGATCATCCAATAGGATTAAACAGATCGGAAGTGCAAAAACAAAGATCCCAAAATGTTTCACACCAACTCTGCGATCTTTTTCTTATTGATTCTCGTATCGCCAACAACAATCCAGAGCCGCCGATCAATAAATCAAGAATCTCCCACAGCGGATTTGGGAAGATGGAGAGGGATCGGGAGCTAACCTTCTGGGACCGGCTCCTTGAATAGGAGACAGAGAAGATGGACATCCTGGCGGGCTTGTTACCGACCTCGACAAGCAGCGGCGATATCTCGTCGGCGGTCAATGAGTTGTTCACCTGAACGACGTGAGCCCCGCAGCCTCCGCCTCCTCCGATTTCCCCATTTCCGGCTTCGGCCGAAGTCATCGCCTCGTTCGCCTTGACCATTCCTTAGCACGCCGACTCTCCCTCTCTCCTCTCTCTCTCTCTCTCTCACGATGATTTTTTTAACTTTATATTTAGGAAACGTTTGGTTCAGTGTTATCTCAATGTTATGTTATATTATTTTTAAAAAATAATTATTTAATTTAATAATATTTTTAAATAATATTATAATTAATTATAAAAATACTATTATATATTGACATCTAGATGTCACCTCAAATTGAGCGATATCTCAAGATAACACTATTAATTTGTTATTATAATATCAACAACTTTCAATTAAATAAAAATTATTTGAATAGCATTGATATTTTTTAATATCATAACATTGAACTAAACAAATGTCCATTGATGAATAACAATAACATTTAGATAACATGACATCTAAATAGCATTGACATTGAAATAATACTGAACCAAACGCCCTCTTAATTAACTAATTAACAATTTGATCATTCCTTAGTTAAATAAATCCTCTCTCTCCGCAGTAGTAAAAATTATTGAGTGCAATGACGCACCGTTTGGACGCCTAATCAAAGAACATCACGTATATTCAGATTCAACTATATGACACACGTGGTACTCTTTAATTGAGTTCTAGACAGTGCGTTGTCCAAACTCAATAACTTCACTGTAGAAAAAATTATTGGGTGCGGACGCTGCAGACATCTGCAGTTAATCTCGCTCTTGGTGCGCATGATGCAGGCGACTTCTACTTAAAATAATTTTAATTTTTTTGTAATTATTTTGAAAATTTATTTCAATTCCTGTGTAATTTCTTACATAATAAATCTTTGTATTAAACTTATATTTTCAACATATTACTATTTTTAAATTTAAAAATAAAATGAATATAGATTTTATCTCATTTTTTAATTATAAATTTTATATTAGATAAATTTTCAGTAGGCTGAAAAACTTAAAACATGATATCATTACATAGAAAATATAAATTTTAATTTATTTTAAAAATTTATTTCAATTCCTGTATAATTTCTTACATAATAAATTTTTGTATTAAATTTATACTTTCAACATATTACTATTTTTAAATTTAAAAATAAAATGAATATATATTTTATCTCATTTTTTAATTATAAATTTTCTATTAGATAAATTTTTAGTAGGCTAAAAATTTTAAAACGCGATATTATTACATAGAAAATATAAATATGAATCTTTCGTTAATGTCTATGTTCAATCTGACAAGTCTTTTGAACGAAAAATACTATGTAATTTCAATAATTAATTAATAAATTAAACAATCATAATTTAAGATTTTAATTTACTAAATTATTTAGTAAGTTAGCATTTAATTTATCAGATAATATAGTTAATTAAAACTCTTATTGATTGGTTATTAATGATGCGTGGTAGGACCAAATAATATTTTCATCTGAATAGCTAGAACAAAACGTTTTTCCTAAGGTTGAAATTATTGCGTTCGAACTACATATTATATCGTAATTATTGTAGCCAATCAAATTGCGTCACATCACTATTATGAGGCCCACGACACTAACGAAGTGAACAGTGCTACATAATTAATATATTAAATAAATATAATACTAAGTATAATAGTAAGTAGTAAGCACAATCATAAAAGTGCTAGGTGTGAACTATATATAATGCTAAATAAAGTCGATATATTATCATGAAAATCCAAAATTTAAAATATGTGATCTAAAATATGAGTATAAAAGTATTAAGTACAAATTGTGTGGTGCTAAATACAAATTGTATAATGCTAGAATGACTATAAAAATATTAAGTATAAGTTGTATATAATAAATAGTAGTAGGTATAAAAATTATGATAAGTATAAAAAGTAAAATATAACTTACATATTAGTAAGTATAAATTTTACATTAAGAATTTATTTGTTTAGCCTACTCAACGAAGCATGACACATTACTTATAAAATTTAACATTAAAAATAAACTATATTTCACATCTTATATATAATTCAAAATAAAAATTAACTTTATTTCATAACATATATATATATATGCTAAAATAATAACTAATTTATATTATATTTCTCACATATTCAACATAATAATTAATTTTATTTTATATTATTCACAATTTTTAATAAAAATATCTTTTTCTAAATTTTACTTTAACTTTTGCAAACAAACAAATCATAAATATTAGCAATATAATCTTAAGTATATTAGTACTTATACTTATAATTTTTATATTCATACTTTACAAATTTATATTCATATTTAATACTTTTATATTTGCGCTTAAGCGTCACAACTCTAAGCACCATTTAGTGAAGTAGATGTGAGCCTGAGCCTAATGGGTTAGGCCTATTTAATAAATCGCTTCAGTCAGTTTCAAGTGATTTGAAATGATTTAATTAAGAGACTAAATAATTGAGATCCATCGTACAAAATTGAATTCAAAACTTGAGCCTAAAACACCTTCAACATCACGAAGCTAAAACCACCTAAAATGCGATTCTAAACACACGATCACTTCTAATAAATGTTATCTTTTCCTGCTTTTAAGTCTTTCCCTGCTCCTCATCTCATCTACCAAGCTCAAGTACACTACTCTTCTCTTCATCTCTAAAGACTCCAACTTGCATTTCAAATGAGAAGGCTTGGATTTTGGGCATTTGAGCAAAGGTAAGTTTTGATATGCAAACTTTGGGCATGTGTCTGATATTAAGTTGATTATTTTAAAATAATAAAAATAATTATGTAGATATATGTATTTGATTAAGATTTTTCTGATATTTTTTACTTAATTAAAATAGATAAATATTACTTAGTTGATAGCAGCTACACAAATACAAATCAAAAATATTTTCATAGAGAACTAAAATATCATTTAACTAAAATTAGCCCCAATGTTTATAGGAACTGCATTAGATCTGAAGAAATATTTAATCATTGATACTCCCAGCTAATAAATAGAGTTGAGAGAATAGTTAGTATTTAAAAGAAGGGATAATTACCTGCATGCCACACAAATCTTTTAATATTACATCACACACATTTTCTTCACAAAATTTACACTATAGATTGTGAAGAAAGTGTATGTGATGTAATACATGAAGATTTGTGTGGCATGTATGTAATTATCCCTTAAAAGAATTACTTTTTTATACTAAAAAATATGAAATCATTTTCGCTAGATGTACAAGCAGATATAGTTATGCCATGTGTTATCATACATAACTATACTACACGATTTCATTTATTTGATGCGTATTCTGAAGGTGAAGATTGTGGGATGACTCAAATTTTTGATGAGTTCATATTTGATGGAATGAAAAGTGTTGGGAGACTTTCACAAATGAGTAATGTTAAGAACTAAAAATAATAATATATAGTTAATATGGGCAATTATTATAAATTTATAAGTGTTTAATTATAATTATATATTTTCTCGAACGATTCTAGACATTGAAGACAGTTTTGACAAAAGCAACTAGATATATAGTTATGATTTTTCTAAATATCGATAATTACTCATTTGATTTATTTGTTGCTCAAATGATGATATTTTTATAACATTGTTAGTATTGTATGTCAAAATTTAACATTTAATAATTATTTGTGTGGCAAAGTAGTACTATTTTGATTTTGTCGTAAAGAAAATTGGACTATTTCAAAATGACTTTTATAATGTTTTACTAATGCTATATTATTTATATCAATAAAGTTTTTTATTTTATTATATATATATATATATTATTTGGTTTTTGTTTACATAATATGAGATTTGATGATTTTGATATATGAATTTAATAAATATTTATTTCACCAAGACTCAATAAGTTTATCATCTTAATACTTTTCTGCATTCATTTTCATCAATCTTGCATTTGAAATTTTCTCTCATAAATAATTCTATATTTTATGTACGAAAATAAAAATATGTGCACATAAAATTTATTATAAATCACTAACAACAACCTTTCCATACAATCAGAAATAGTAATATAGAAATCATCAAAGAATTACTTTTATTTTTTAATATTTTTAAAATTTTATATGCAGAATATTTAACAATACTTTTGACTATTTAGCTCATATAATAATTACAAAAGATTTTATCTAAAAAAAAAGAACATTCTTTCTAGTAATTTTTTATTCTATTAATCTTAAAAGAGATTATGGATTCTTGTACTTTAATTAATGTAAGGAAAGGAGAAGTTAGAATGAAATTTTAGAATTTATTTTAATTTGTGCATGAGGACCAAATGAATAGTCAGCGATTCTATATTAACAATTAGATCTCGTTTAGTTTGAGGCGAGTTTTTTATCCAACACAAATTTTAATTATAAAAATCAATTTTATTTCACATTCAATACAAATACGAATATTAGAATTAAAAGTATTTTATATTTTACATACTTTTTAATAGTAAAATAAATATCTCTTTCATTAAACTTAAAAAATAATTTTTTTTTTCATGTCTAAAAAAAAGCTTGATCAAAAAATATTTATTATTGCGTGAGATGATACTTTTTATAATTTTAACTACTATTGTACACATTTAAGAATTTCACTAAATGTTTCTCATAAAATTTTTAAATATTAAATATTTTAAATTGAAAGTGATAAATGCTCGATACATATTATTTTTAATAATTTTTAGTATTTAATATATTTTTTAGATTTTTAAAAAATTATAGAATATAAATAAGTGTATAAATTATGAATAAATAATAAAAAAAATAATTACATAAATTAAAAGTTTTAATTCACAGTTAGAATTCACAGTTTTAATAAATCTAATTTTAAAATTTAAATATCAACGAAAATTAATAAAATATAATTAAAATTTTAATAATTATTAATTTTAATTTAATATTAGAGTTGACCTATTTATTATCACCTTACTTAAGTTTTAATATATGTATAATATACTATATATATATATATATATATATATATATACGTAAATTATGTAATAAATAATTACAAAAGATAAATTTAACTAACTTAATTAAATTTTAAATATTAATTTTAAATTTAAATAATTGTCAATTCAAATCAATTAAATTCAAATCACAATTAAAAATTTTAATTTATGATTAACCGATTAAAATTAATTTTAAAATTTTAATTTTTAGATTAAAATTTTATAACTTTACATTGTATTTGTGAAAATAAAAATAAAAAAGTAAAACTAATTTTTTTAATTTATATGACAGAATGTAGGCTACTATTTGTAATTTTTAAAATTTTAAGTAATAATTTGATAAAAAAATATAATATAATCTCTAATTTAATAATTTAATAATATTTTAAGGGGTTTATTATTATCTTTATATTATATAATGTAATTTATATGTTATGATATTTAGATGTCATCTTTTAATTAATAATTTTATAATTTTATAGAAGATTATTTATAGATATTATTAAGAGGGTGTTTGGTTCGTTGTTATCTTGGTGTTTTATTATGTAATTTAGATGTCATGACATTTAGATACTATCTTTTCACTAATAATTTTATAATCTTATAAAATATTATTTATAGATATCATTAAACTAAATAAGTATTTTTTCTAGATAACATAACATAACATCAAGATAACATAATATAACGTCAAGATAACATTGAGCCAAACGCTCCCTAAACTAAATAATTAGTTTTTATAAACAACATGACATAACACCAGGATAATATTAAATTAAATGTCCTCTAAGTAATTATTTATAAATAGTTATAATAATTTATACCATGATTTTTTATTAGAAAGATTTTTAGTTCTAAAAATTATAATTTAGTCCTTTATTTTTTAGAATAAAAATCATAATTTAGTATTTTAATGCTATTTTATTTTTTTTAAAGTTTATGTTTTAAAAATTAGAGAATTAAAATGGTAAAATATAAAAATTAAGATAGAGTCAAATTAAAAATTTACCTATAATATTTTTTTTTTTTACTACTCAACTAAATAGTCATTATTACATTTTATCACAAAAAGATAAGTGTTATATTTCATAATTAAATATAATAAATATTTTTTATTAGTTATCTTTTTTGTTTATAATTATGAGCTTGTGAATGTGTAAAGCTTGTAAAATTGTAACACGAGAGACAGCATTGAGAAGAGAGAAAAGAGAAAGGAAAGATAAGTGCGTAGCATAAATATACATATTAAATTTTATAAAAGTATTTAAAAAATTTAACATCCCAATTCTAACTTTAATTATATATACATGCTTCATTTAGAGTCTAATTATGAAACAAGTTATTTAATAATTATTTAATTTCATATTATAGAAATATCCTTTATTGTCCGAATTTTGAATTCTCTATTGTTACGGATCAAAGAATTAATTCGTAAATTTTCAAATTTTTGATTTATTATTTTAGTTTTATGTAATATATTTAGTTCCCTAATTTCTCTATAAGTTTAAAAGATGAAAATTTAAATGAAAGTCTAATGATATTTTATAAATTAAAAAATATTTCTATGTTAAAAGAAAGTAAACCATTAACTTTTACCTGGGAGATTATTAGGACATTTCTCTGAAACTAATAATAATGTAGAAATCAAATCTATACCTTCGAATATTAGATTAGATGATTTACATAATCAGTATTTATTACAGAATAGAATATAAACCTAGAAGAAATTAGAAAAAATCACATATTAGAAAAACCTCCAATAAAATAACTACAAATAAATGAAGGAAGATTGTCTATAGAATATAATAGACCATTAAATAAAATTGATTTTATGAATATCTCTTCTAAAAAAATACAAATAAAAGATCTAAATGAAGAAAATATTGATTTACCCAATATCAGCTTAATAAAAGATAATTTGAAACTAGACTTAAGTATAATGTAGGTATTAGTTAGTCTTAAAGAAAAATAATAATAACACTAAAACCATTGATAGATATAGGAGCTTCATTATCACATATAAAATCTGGATTAATTGAAAATAATATATCAAAAGCGAAAATAAAAAGATATTGTATTTTTTATAAAAAAATCCACGAACTTATATATAAAGCAAATATAGATAATATAATAGTTATAGATATATATGACAAATTATATAATTTAGAATTTAAAATTATTTATAGTGATGAAAGAAGTACTTTTGATATGTAAATAGGACAAGATATACTAAAAAAATATTATCTTTTACAAATAAATCATGAAATAATACAGTTAAAAATTCAAAGACAAATAATAGATATTAAAAGATCTAAAGAATACAATCTACGCATCATAAATGCTTTACCTAATAATGAAACTCAAACTAAAAGTACAAGTAGAAGATAATTATGTAGAAATATTCTTTTCTTATATATATATATATGAAAAGACTTCTCCTGTGACATGATTATAGAAATGATATATTAGATCAATATTTATTCATTACCATACATAAAATATATCACACGTTCACTATACAACAAAAGATAATTAAAATACTTAAAAATTTTAATCATCTAAAATTTGTCAAAATAAATTATAAATCAAAGCATTATTGTTAATTAAAAATTATAAAATTAGATATTTAGACTCTCTAAAGGAATTATTTTCTGAAAATTCATTATTACATTTTAACACAAGCCCAAGATTCTATAAATTAAATACTCTAGATGATAAAAAAATTATTAGAGTAAAATCTTTAGGGGGCGTTTGGTTCAGTGTTATCTCAATGTCAATGTTATTTAGATGTCATGTTATCTAAATATCATTGTCATTTATTAATGGACATTTGTTTGGTTCAATGTTATGATATTAGAAAATATCAATGTTATCCAAATTATTTTTATTTAGTTGGAAGTTATTAACATTATAATGATAAATTGATGGTGTTATCTTGAGATGTCGCCCAATTTGGGGTGACATCTAGATGTCAATGTATAATGGCATTTTTGTAATTAATTATAATATTATTTAAAGATATCATTAAACTAAATAATTACTTTCTAAAGATAACATTACATAACATTGAGATAACACTGAACCAAACGCCCCCTTAGTATATTTTATTCAAGATACAAAAAATTTTAAAAAAAAAATTTCAAAATTAAAACAAATAGGATTAATAAAAAACTCTACTAGTCCTTATTCATCACCCGCCTTTATAGTACAAAATCACGCTGAAGAAAAAAGAAGAAAGGCCAGAATGATTATAAACTATAAAAAATTAAACGATAATCTTAAATTTGACGGATTCTTCATTACTAGCATCAAAAATATAATAAGAAATGTCAGCAAAGTAAAATAATTTAGTAAATTTGATACTAAATTAGATTTTTGGCAGATAAAAATACAAGATAAAAAATCAAAAGAGTTAACAGCATTTTCAACTCTATTTGAACACTTATAATAGCAAGTAATATCGTTTGGACTAAAAAATTTACTACAAATATTTCAAAAATAGATGAATTCTATTTTTTCATCATATAATTAATTTATTTTAGTATATATAGATGACATACGTATTTTCTCTATTAACTATGAATAACATCTTCAACATCTAGAAATAACAAAATATTTATTTATAAAATATGAAATTATTCTAGGAAAAAATAAAATAAAATTATGTAAATAAAAATTTAAATATTTAAGTAAAATTATTAATCAAGGAAAAATAGTATTACAAGAACACATAATTATCAAAATTAAAAAAATTTCTAATACATTCAAAACCCTAAAACAATTACAAAGCTTTCTTGGCATACTAAATTATAGAAGAAAATATTTACCTAGATTAAGTCAACATACCAAATATCTACAAGAAAAACTAAATCAAATCAATAAAAAATATAAAAAATAATAATATCAAGATGAAAAACTGATAAAATAAAAATACAATTAAATGATAATGAAAAAAAAATTTAATATCTTAAAATATTGGTCAACAAAATACCTAAAATAATAATCCCTAAAATAAAAGATAAATTAATATTTTATATTGATGCAATTGTTATTGGGCAGGAATATTAGTAATCGACCTAAAAGAAATCGTTGGATATACCTCGGGCAAATTCACAAAACTAGAAATAAATTATTCAATATATGAAAAGGAATTTATCGCAATTTTAAAATATATTAAATATTTTAAATTTTGGCTATTACCTACAACGTTTTACATAATTATAGACAATAAAAGATTATATCATTATATAAAAATAAAAAATATGATAACAATACTCGACAAATAAGATGATTATTACGATTAAAGCAATATTGTTATGAATTTTTTTTTAACCCTGGATTTACTAATGTTTTAGCTGCTTTTTTTTTCTAGAGAAAATATATAAAATCTTATTTATAATTGTAGAAATAATGGTCAATCCATGGAAAGAAAAAAATCTAGCTTCTACTATATCTTCTCAAAACATATATATTCTTCTTTCTCCAAAAATATATAGGAAAGATATAGCCTTCAAAAAAGGAAAGATAAATATAATCAGCATGTGATATCAATATTAGTGGGAACCACTAGTAATTATAAATCAGGTATACCTATGTCTACAAAGACATTTAATATAATAAATAGCATGTGAAAAATATAGGAGGACTATAACATAACTCCTCCATTATATATACTCTCCAAGAAATAATATCATATATCTATAATATGAAACTCTCTCTTCATACTATGACAAAAAAGTCTGAAGCTGATAATGAGTTCTCTAAATATCTTCTTCAACGCTGTGAAGAATTTCATCCAGATCAATACAGTGAATTATATCCCATTTTAGAAATTATATATAAATTTAAAAATATAAATTCTTCGTATATAGAAAAAATAAAAAGAAAAGAGTGTTTAAAGAAGGTAATGACTCTATTATCAAAGAATATTCAAAACAGGATTCTCGATAATATATATATGAAGATAAAATTTTATCATATCTACTACAAGAACAATTAATTCGTCTACTTGATGGAAGACAGAGGATATTTTTAGCATTTAAAGCTAATATGGAGCGACAAGTTGAACTTGGAATCGTTAGAAGAATTATAATAGATGCACATCACTATGACGAGTGGAAATGATTTTCACAAATAATTAAGACGGTCATATCTACAACAGAAATCTATTAAAGGATTCTAGAATTTGAAATTATATCCACATTTGTTGAATCATATGAATATCTTATCTATCCATCTTTTTAAATATGAAGAATGACCAGACAAAATACCAGAGAAAAATTTTCTACAAAAGAATTTTTTGGTTATGCTTGGGATTACGAACAAAAGACAATCTATCAGAATTATTATCCACTTATCTAGAACATCATAATTACAAATATATCAGCAATGGACATATCATGTTATATGATAAGGATAATTTAACAAAAATTGATACGGGAATGAACGAATTAGATTTCTGTTGGGAACTACAAACTGAAGAATTATTGAAGATATTCACATAAGATTCTCAGCATCACCAGATAATATTTCACTACAATAAAATTAAAACACACAGCATCTAAAAAAGCAAAAGATAGTGGAGCATCTGCAGGGTAATAGAGCATCTGCAGGGCATCTATAAAATCAAAAGCAAGTGGAGCTATCTGCAAACAATAATAGAAGACAAGTGGTAGCACTGTAACCATTAATCAACAATAATAGAGGGAAAGTGGCAGCACTGTCAATAATGAAGGGCAAGTAGCAGCACTATAGCTATAACCATAATCTTCTATAAAAGGGTAACTCCGACTTGTGGAAGGGCATCGAAATATCCATTGTAAACTTCTCTCTCCATCTACATCCTACATCTACTATTCTCTCTCTCTAATTTAAAATTTTAACATCCCAATTCTAACTTTAATTATATATAAATGCTTCATTTAAGAGTCTAATTATGAAACAAGTTATTTAATAATTATTTAATTTCATATTATAGAAATGTTCTTTATTGTCCGAATTTTGAATTCTCTATTGTTATGGATCAAAGAATTAGTTCGTTAAATTTTAAAATTTTGATTTATTATTTTGGTTTTATGTGATATATTTAATTTAAAATTAATTTGACGATTTAATATACTCTTAAATTCTGGTGGAATTTCTAAATGATAAAAATAGATGAAGTTAAATTTAACTTAATTTTCATCCAAATGAAATTAATGTAAAGTCAATTTAATAATAATTTCAAATCTTTCATCAACCAAATAATATTTAAATATAAGCCAGCTGCAATTATTAAAATATGCTTTAAAATTTAAATTTAATTCTAGTAATTCTAAAATCAAAGTGGTGCAGAAATGAAAATACTGAGGTGGATGCGTGGGTATACACAAAAAAATAAAATAAGAAATAAGTATATTGACAAAAATATTAAAATTGTACTAATTGAGAATAAACTTAGAGAAAATCAATTTAGATAGTTTGAATATGTAAATCGTAGTTGATTGAAGCTTGAATTAGGAAAATCGAGTTATTAAATTTTGCTCATATCGAAAGAGGAAGATGAAGATTAAAAAAGATATGACAAAAAATTATAAGGAGTGATTTTATTCACTTAGATATAAATAAGAATTTGTTAATCGATAGAGCGCAATGAAAATAAAGAATTTATGTAGTCGATCCCACCTAGTGGATTGAGGCTTTATGTTATTGTTGTAATTCTGAAATCAAAGCCGATGCCAAGAGTGCCAATTTTAGCTCAGATTTTATTTAATTAAAGAATTATGGTCAAAATAATTTCTAATTTTTAATTTAAAAATATATAAAATAAAATTAAGTAATGTTAAAAATTTTGTGAGATATAATATAAAGTGAATTTTTTATATTAAAATTGTGTATTGAGAATAAAAAATAAAATTTTATTTTATTTTATTTTTTTTCATAAATTTGAAGGCATTTAAGTTATAATCATGATCAAAATATTTTTAAATTAAACTGAGCTTAAAAAAATTTTTAATGAGAATTTTTACCTCAGCTGCTTTTAATTATCTTTAACATTTTCATTAAAAAAAAATTATCTTTAACATTATCCTCCCAAAATCACGTGATCAACGTCACCGAAAAAGGGTAGAGAGAGTGAGGGGGAGAGTTAACTTCTTTGACTCTCTTTCTATCTCCGCTCTCGGATTCGGGTCCGTTTTTAAGCTGATACCAACTTTTATCTCCTCGTTTGAGATCTTCGAAGATTCAGAGAAAGCATACCGGGGAATATTCTGATGAAGGTGGAGATCGGGAACCAAGGGGTGCCCTCGGAAATGGAGGACGGCGAGCCGGAGGTTGTCGACAAGCCGTGTTACTCTCCGGTTTCGGCGGCGGCGGCGGCAGTGTGGCCGGCGAGGGAGGGAGGGGAAGAGCTTTTCGTGCCGCCGCTCAACTTCGCGATGGTGGATAATGGGGTTTTCCGCTCGGGGTTTCCGGACTTGGCCAATTTCTGCTTTTTGCAGACCCTGAAGCTCCGATCTGTTCTGTGAGTAGATTGTTGATTGATCATGGAATCGCAGTTTTCTTTTGTTTATGAGAGTTTTTAGGGATTTGATTGAATTTGTGTGTTGGGGGTTTTGTTGAGCTTAGATGCTTGTGTCCGGAGCCCTACCCGGAGGCGAATACGGAGTTTCTGAGGTCGAATGGGATCAGACTGTTCCAGTTTGGCATTGATGGAGCCAAAGTAATGCTCTTTTTTTTGGATTGTGCATGGGCAATTAATTTATTGTTTTGTTATTGAGTTCTTGAAATAGGTCTATGGAATATCAAAATCTAGCTTTTTGCTTATGTTCATGGAGGTTTCTTCTAAGGAAATATGTTCCTGAGTACAACCATGATCGAATGACTCCTCTCTCTCTTTCTGTTTTGTAATTTTTTCAATTGTTTCAGTGGTTACTCATATTATTCCTAACCTTTTGGTTCATGCACATTAGTGGGAGGTGGTCAAGTCACAACAGTAAAATGACGGTCAGTTTAATATTAACTTGGAAGACGGTCATCATACAAATAGGGTAAATATGTAATAGTTAGACTTCAAGAGATATAGAGAGCATTGCTTCAATTACAACTGAATGTGGAAAAGAAATCCATATAGCTGACTACCAATTAGTTTAGGAGTAAGGGTTTGATATGAACCTTGGGAGAGCCACATCTCAAAAGCTATTTATGATAGTGGAGAACCCAAAGTTCATATAAATCCCACATTAGATTGTCATACTTGATACTTTCAATGTGGGACTCAAGTTCCACACCTTATAGCAGTCCCCGACATTTACTCCCGTTGGCTTTGCGCTAGTTCTTTCTATCTCCAAGCAAACACTGCAATGTTGGCATCACCCTCGGATCCACTTGTTTGCAACTCAGAGATATAATGTACAACTCAAGTCTCATACCTTGCAATTAGATTATAACATGCTGCTTGTTGATAATGATCATTTTGCATAACCTTTCCATTTTTTTGGTCATAATAAGTAGACTGGAAAAAGTTGGTATGAGACTGTTAATGATGATGATTGTATCTTCCTAAGTGGACCATATCCAGTATCTCTTTTGATTGTTTTTGTTTGTGATTATCTTTTCTCTTGTTTAGTAGCTATGTAGCACGGACACAATACGATGGGATACGACACAACACAATACGGTGACATTACGTTTTTTTAAGACAGGATACAGACACGACATGATACGTCAAATACAATAATAATAAAATTAACAATTCATACTTAAAAAATACATAAAGCATAGAATAAATTAGAACTTTTAAGTATAAATAATTTGTGAGTAGCACAGAAGTCTCATAGGATCAAAATAAAAACTTGAGAAGAAATGTTGTTGGCATTGAAGAGATTTAGGATGTAGTCACTTTGCAAAAGTGAGCGAGAAAATAAGAGAAAAAGTAATTTTTGCTTGCCAGAACAACCACAGTGAGAGTGATAATAAGAAAAGGTAAGAGCTCTCAATGTTGAGGATGAGAGAAGTATAGAGGTGAAGTTAGAATTCCAAAACTTTTGTGATTGATTCATTTTCGTGAGGCACGAGGACAGCGAGGGAGAAAGGAATTTGATTTAGTTTGGCTAGCTTAGAATTTTGACTTATATTAGATAATATTTTAATAGTAATAAGAGATAGGTTTTTAGTTTTATTAGATAAAAATTTAACAATAATTAAAAATTTTAAATATTAATAAAAAATAGAGAAGAGGTAGATGTCTTCATAGGTTTTAATTTTATGTTTAATAT
The DNA here is from genome assembly GCA_019297695.1 of Apostasia ramifera. Lineage (NCBI taxonomy): Eukaryota > Viridiplantae > Streptophyta > Magnoliopsida > Asparagales > Orchidaceae > Apostasia > Apostasia ramifera. The sequence continues at coordinate 154,929 of JAEMOT010001579.1, read as the reverse complement.
TACTAAAAAAATATAATATTAATAAATAAATTTAACATTAATATTAATTATATTCAATTCTATATCATGTGTCTCAGAAGTGTTCTTTGTCTCAAAAGTATTATATATCGCAGAAGTATTCTAGAAGTATCGCAGAAGTATCTTGTACCTCAAAAATGTATTAAAAGTATCCCAGAAGTGTCCTAAGCTGTTTTTAAGTATCATTTAAATTTTTTAATATTATTTTATTAGAACACATCACGTGACATATCCAATATGGTGTCTTCCCGTGTCTTGTATCCGACACAGACATGGTATGATTTTTTGAAGTGTCTATGCTTCATAATTTAGTAGCATAAGTGTGAAATGTGTAGCTAATTGGTAATTCTTTATCTTTGTAGTTTTAAATTCTGTGAAAGAAGTATGGCTTTACTAGCCCCTTTCATATCTTTTGCAATCACTGTCATGACATAGAGTAGATCAGTAGATTCAATGAGATTTCTATATATTTATTCAACATCAACTCTAGGAAACCAATTCAACTTTTTGGCTTTATAGACTAACGAAGATTTTTCGGCATATATGTTGGTGCATAGAAGATGTACTCTAATTGGAATTAAAAAAATATTAAATAAATGAAAATTGAGAAAGTGATATATGTTAATTGTGTGGCTTCGGGTTGACAGTATTCATGGATCAAAAATAGATCTAATTGCTCTTTGTCTATCCTAAGATTCTAACAGGAAATGCTTAATAGTTGGTTAAAGTTTCTCCTGGGGTTTGGATTTACCTCTTACTATGAATTAAGATCGACTTTTTGTTAGACTTAACCCAATTTTTTCTTTCCTTGCAACGTTTCTCTTTCTTTAGCTACTTTGATTTTAGCCCTTAGTTTTTTGCTTCTTCGAATAAAGATTTGTGTTAATTTAAATGAGTTATATGTGCTGAATGCTGATAGACTATTGATATACTTAACTGGCTAAACAGTTGGACTAGAAAGAAGTGTTTTAAATAGTGCACATCTTCTTGATCCAGAATTGGCAAGTTTGATGGAGTTATTATCATCGCAGGAACCTTTTGTTAACATACCAGATGACACAGTTCGTGAAGCTCTCAAGGTCGTCTTAGGTATAATAAATGCCAATTTCCTAGTAGTTGATGAACTTGGCATATATCTTCCCTCTGTTTTAATTCTGGTTGATTCCTGCTTCATGTCTAGATGTTCGGAATCACCCTCTGCTTATTCATTGCAAACGGGGAAAGGTAAATTTCAATTTTTTGTTTTGCACCATAGTCTCGTAGCTTAGTCCTTCTCTTTTTGTTCTGTTCTATGAATTATTTAGGGACCATTTCTAGTGTTGCATGTATCTATAGTTCTAATTTATGCAAATCTTTTTTTGCATAACTTCTACTTTGTGTTATTTTCAATCTATTGTTTTTCTTCTTATTCATTTTTCACTAATTTTACCTCATCTTGTTAGTGGTGCAATCCATTTTCCATTGTGAAAACCTAATCTAGAGATCAAAACTAGGGAATTTGGTGTAGACCACAAATTCAAGACCTCAAAGCTGTAGAACTAGAAAATCAGCGCTTTAACGACGAATGACTTGAGTAAGTCTCATAGAGGTCGACAAAATTCTCAATGAAAGGACTGACGGACCTTGAGAGTTGAGACAAAGGAGTACTCCGACTTCACCAACCCGAACTAAGAATGGAGAACGAGATTCAATGACAACTCGGGTAGAAATTAACCTTAACTCTGATAGCATACTTGAGTCAAAAGAAAACCAAAGCCTCAAGCCTCAACATCACAGCTCAAGTGAAATCTTTAAGAGGTCCCAACATCTCAAAAGAACCTTTGTCAAGCGACTTGAGTCCTCGAGTGCTGAGAGATCAAGAGTTCGATAACTTCATATCAAAAGCAAGAAGACCCTTTGAGAGGTCACTTAAGAGAAAGAAGCTCTTTGGAGGTAGCTACCAGTTGAGCACGTCGATATCACCATAACCTATGTAAGGCTTGAGTTCATATAGTGTATAATAGGATATGGGTGTATAATGGTGTGTAACTGCTGCTTTATTTCTTTAGTTCGGTTGCTCGGTAGGATGTTTAAGGAAACCGCCAATATGATGCTTTTCTTCGACGTTTTCTCTTGATCTATGAGTTTTTCATGTAAATTCGATATTTTAAGATGTTTCCCTTACTTTGCAAAGATTCTACAATCCAGACGTTCGAGTCAATGAACTTTACCTCAAGCTGTCCGGATTTCATCGTGAACAGTTATATCTAATATTTGCATAGGAAAGTTTCCATCGACATGATAAAACTGAATAAATCCAACTTTTAACAGAACATTAGTAGCATTTTTTATGCAATTTAACTCTGGGTGTTATTTCTACATAATTTTTGTATCGATGCGTAGTAAGGTTTGCATTATAATCACGTGTAATTTCTTTCATATTTTCTTCAGCATCGAACTGGTTGCTTGGTAGGATGTTTGAGGAAATTGCAAAGATGGTGCCTTTCTTCAGTGTTTGACGAGTACCAAAGATTTGCTGCGGCCAAAGCTCGGGTATCTGACCAAAGATTCATGGAGCTTTTCGACATTTCAAGCTTGAAGCACCTGCCAATCTCCTTCTCATGCTCAAACACATCATGATGTGTTGTCCCTGGTAGTTCAACCAGTTGGATCAGCAAAGAGATAAGCTCAGTAGGAACTTATTTTCTGCTTTAGCTTTAAGGGCTATTAGTTAGTTTTATCAAGAATTATACATTAGATTCATGAACATTTTTATATATATACTATAAATAAATTCCAATTGTTATTGAAATAACCTTTTCATTTAATTTTGCATTGAAAATGTTTTAAACTTTTTATTGATGATTCACTTTATTAATTATTGTCTTAACAAATGACAATGGAATCTTTTCATAACAAGATATTATAGATTGAAAGCATGTTAGAGGTTTATTTTTGTTGTATTCTTATTTTCTTGTTAGTATAAATTGAGTACATATAATAGGATTATTTTTTATGTGTTTTAGTTTTGTGTTTTGTATAAATAATAAAATTTTGGTAGCATTTGATATTATTTTGTAGGTAAGTTTCTTATATGTTTTTTTTTATGAATTGTTACATGTTCTTGTAGTTTGAGGTAACTGACAAATTGATTCTTGTTTTTTAAATTCTTACAATTATCTATTAGGTTAATATACTTATATTTTTATGAAGTTTTATTATATATATATAGTCTTGGCCCAGTTTGGCACGAGGATTAAAACAGAACTAAAATAGTACTAATTTAAATAATAATAATAATAATAATAAATAAATAAATTATTTTAATTATTCTACATAAATTTAATATAAAAAATTTATTTTACTTCACATACTCAATAATTTTTTAATAAAAATATAAATTTTATTTCACATTTTAGATCAAAATACTCGATTTGAATATTTTGGTCTAGAATGCGAAATAAAATTGATATTTTTAGTTTAAATTATTGGGTATGTAAAGTAAAATAATATTTTTTATATTTAAATTTGTGTAGAATAATTTAAAAAATTTATTTATTGTTATTATTGTTGTTTTTTAAATTAGTACTATTTTGATCCTGTTTTGATCCTCACGCCAAACAGGGTAGGTCCTGTTTAGCGCGAGGGCTAAAATGATGTATTTTAAAAAAATAATAATAATAATAAATAATTTTTTTAAATTATTTTACATAAATTTTAATATAAATAAATAAATATTATTTTATTTTATATATTTTTTAATCAAAATATTTTTATTTTATATTTTATATCAAAATATTAGAATCGAGTATTTTGGTTTAGAATGTGAAATAAAGTTGATATTTTTATTAAAAATTATTAAGTATGTAAAATAAAATAATATTTTTTAAATTAAAATTTATATGGAATGATTAAAATTTTTTATTTATTTATTATTATTTTTTAAATTATTACTATTTTGGTGGCTTTAATGTCTGATTAATAAATTTATGAATTATATGTTAAAATTTTAATTTATTAAATTATTTTAATCTACCGAATAATTTAATAAATTGAAAATTTAAAATTATTTGTTTATTGATTAATAATTAAAAACGTATAATATTTTTTTATTAAATTATCTATTAGGCTAATATAGTTATCACCAGCATTTCCATTAAGCCTATTTTAATCGTTTAAATTCATCATTAAATGCATTTTATAGAAAAATTATGCTTAAATTATATGAGTTTTAAGCAAATTATATGAAATTTAGAATTGGTATTAATAAATTATAATTTAGTTTTTTAAAATTTTTTTAATTTTAAATTCTTTTTTTATAATTAAAACTATAATTTATACTTTTAATTTTTTTTAAATTGATCGATCTTAAAATTTTAAACTGTTAAAAAAATTATAATTTAATACCCTAAATTCTTTTCGTCTTGATTTTAGATCTCAGTTTTTTATAAAAAAAATTATGATTTGATCCTTTAATTTTTTTCAATTTAATTTATATTTTTTATAATAAAAATTATAATTTAATTCTTAAATTTTTCTCCAATTTTATCTTAGTTCCTAAAAAAAATTATAACTTGACCCCTATTTCTGTAAGTTTGCCTTAATCTTAATAAGTTATGATAAAAATTATAATTTAGTCTCTAATTTTTCTTAACTTTTATCTTAACTTCTTAGATCTTAAGAAACTACAAGTTGACTTGTTGATTTTTCTTAAATTTGATTTTAGATTCTAATTTGTTATAATAAAAGATATAATTTAATCTTAAATTTTAAAAATTTATAATCTGATTGCCTAGAAGTCAAAATTTATTTTTTTATACAAATATTTTTAATTTTTTAAATTATGATCTTAAATGTTAAATTTTTATAATGAAAGTTATAATTTTTTTATTTTTTATTTAACTTTAATCTTAAATCTTAAGTTCTTTCAATAAAAATTTTATGAGATGGAGTAAAAAAAAACAAATTAGTTTTTTTTTTATAAAATTATAATATTATCTAAATAATAAAACATTACATTCACATTGAACCCAATGCCCTATGTGACATGGCTTAATAATTATATTTTGATACTTTTGTAAGAATCACAATGCTTACCAGCTAGCTTAAAAATAATTATTGATAGAAAGAGTGCTACTAATCTCTTACTTTCGATAACTACGCATTACTTATCAGATAGGGTGCTGGACTTGAGCGCGTGACTCAATCAACTTGGCCTTCGCTACACCTATGACTTGGCCTACCTAGTCTTCACCACTTTGGCTTGATTTACCTAGCCTTTGTCACGCTCAATCAACAGTAAATAGTGTCTCCAAGATACTGTTAAGTATTTGTTTTTGCATTATGGTATTACTTTGATCGAGACTATCTATATGGCATCTTCATCTATTCAGCATAATCGAAAATTATTTCACTCCATTATCGAGCCATGCCGATATCTAGATCTTAGACTAGACTCCAAATGACCCATGAGTAGTTAAGAAGAGTTCCCCCCTACTCGAGGAATACCACAAGAGCCTTCTATAAATACGTTGTTAATCATCATGAATATGACTGATTAGTAGATTTTTATTGAAAAGTGTAAATTAATATCTTCTGACTTGCACTAAGTTCCTTAAGTAATCCAAGCTATCTAAATATAATCTATTTTTCAGCGTTATAGTGAATTAAAACGTATTCTACTTATCTATTTTTAATGAACTTTGACAGTTCATGAAACACATGGTAGGAATTTAAGTTTTCATAAGCAAACGTGTAAATACCTAGCAGAGTACATGCGTTCTCTCCTCTTTCTCCGTGCTAAGTTTTTTTTTTTTTTTTTATAAACAGAGGAGGATCACTTCCTTGTGAAAGAGAAATAAGAGGATAACAGTCATATTAAGAAAAAAATTAAGGTCTTATTGTCGTTAAGTTCTAGTGACCCACAATGCCAACTCCTTCATTATGTCTATTTGAGTAAAAATTTTCAAACTAAAATTTAAAAAAAAGAGAAAGAATATATGTAAATTTAAGATGTAGAGGTGAGATAAAGATTCTTCCAGAGGTGCTACTTAAAAGATAAGGAAGAAAGCAATGATCAACTGTTATTTGAAGGAGGAGCACTATTAAAGGATGTGAGCGAAATAGCATAGGTTAGAAAAGCCAAAGAGCTGCACAAAAATCGAACATCCAAATCAGCGCCTTTTTGTGACTTAGAGAGAGAGAGAGTTCTAGAAAAAAAAAAATCAAAGAAGAATTCTCCCTCCATTATAAATATAGTTATCTATAATAGAGAAAAAGTAAGTGATGATAGATAGATTATGTGAGCTCCATTAATGATAGTATGACCTGTGACCAAAGCAACTATATAGCCTACTCATACTCATAATCAAATAATATCTTAATAACGATTACGTCTGCTTAACTATTGATCTAGGCGCTGTACAATTGGGGATAACCTATAAGCTAATTGATAATTGCGTTTAGGCTAGGGACCTGTTTGGCCACTCTGTTCAATCGATACAGTTCAACTAGCTCCTGGCAATTTTGCCTTAGAAACTAATTTAGCTAGGCTCTCCAAACTGTTCAAAAACATAATTCTAATATTAACTAGTCCTAAACTATCACATATTAAGTTAAACTGATGTCACTGATTTTTTCATAAATAATATCTAGTGCATTTGTCTCAATAATTTATTTTAAAGTTGCTACCATTTCTTCTATTTTTATTTATCTTTTTAATTTTGGTAGCTACATGGATTAGTATCTAATTTCTTTAACATGTTATCTAATAGTTGTATAAGTATATAAACTAAATTAAATTACTTTAATAATTAACAAATAGTAAAGAAGCATGCATCTATGAATGCCTTTAATATGTATCCAACAGTGCTTAAGAGCAAGTAATTTGTTGAACTTATAATAATCTTATATGATCAATAACTATCTAAAATAACTTCTCAAAAAAAAAAAAAATCTAAATGCCATTAAGAAATTGATTTAGCTTAATTGAGATGAATTCAAACAGATATATTAGGGTTCGTGGATTCGAGTTAATACATCTTTTAAACTGACTTATTTAAGTTTGACTCAAAATCGATCCATCTATTAAATGAGTCAAGCATTAAAACTCATAGTTAACCTATTTAATAAATAAGTTATCCAATCTACTTATTATAAGTTTTTATGTATTAAGGATTTAATAAATTTAATATTTTTTTTATTTTAAATTAATATAATTATAAAGTTTAATTAAGAATGTAAAAAATACAACATATCTAAAAATTTATATTAAATTAATACTAAAAAGAAATAAAATATATTAATTTTAATAAACATATTATTATTGTGTCATAATTGAGTTGCCTCACCTACATGTACTCAAATTCTCTAAAACAGGTCAAATTTAGCTTAATCAGTACTTGTATAAGCTCAAGTTATACTTGATTAAGTTCGGGTTCAAGTTGAGTTCATAAATTGGATCAAAAATTGCTAGCCAACAACATAAGTGCACAAATTGCGGATTGCACTAAAGTCTCACTCTAACCTAAAATAAAGTTAAATTTAATGATGGATAGATTTAGTTTTGATTGATAAAAAAAAATTTAAAAAATTTACTTTTTTTTAAATTGTATATAATATAAAATAAAATGAATGAGTTATATGTTAAATGCAAGACAAATTGATTGTTTTTTTTAAATTATATTAAATGTGTAAAGTGATTATTTAATATTAAAATTTATATATAATAAAATATAATTTTTTTTAATTTTTAGAAATAGTTTTTTATTTTTTGCCATAACTAAAACTTTTATTTATGAAGGGAGTCTAAAGTAACAAATAAACATAATATTTCACTTCCATTATCAGAGATATCCAAGATTTTTGAGGAGCCAAAACACATAAAGTAAAAAATACTTAATAATGAAGAAAAAAATAAGAAATAATTACCTACATACCACACAATTTAGTTTTATTTATACTTTACCTATCCATTCTTAGTTAATTACGCTATGCATATTCAAAATATTATAAGATCTTACGTACACATATTTTAACTTATTTCTATTATAATGAGTAATAGTAATTTTTCAATAACCTAATTATAGTTAGATTACAAAAAATTTGAGTCGTTCATCATATTATTTTAAGGATATTTAAATATATTTTGAGTGAAAATCTTAAAATCTTAATGTTTAGGTGGCGACAAAGGAAGGAGACATCTATGATGTGAATTGATTTTAGGATAAATCAACGCTTTAGTGTGGTATTGAAGGAGAGAAAAAATATTACCATTAAGAGTTAAAATATAATTTTAATAATTTACTAACAGAATATTTTTTTTAAACAGATTTTGATTAAGTTTTAACTCAAATATGTGTATGTAAAATTTTGTAATATTTTGAGTGTGTATAACATAATTAACTAAGAATGAATAGATAGAATATAAATAAAATTAAATTGTATGATATATAGATAATTATTTAAAAAAAAAATTAATAACGAAGATTTTATTGGACCGATGTGAGTTGAAATTAGAGATTTATAAAAAAAGTTAAAATTAGAGATAAATTATTCTTTAATAAAAACAGAATTTTAGGGTATTCCTTTCACCTGAGAGAGAAGTAGGGGGGGGGGGGGGGGAAGACATNGGGGGGGAGGGAGAGAGAGAGAGAGAGAGAGAAGAAGAATCAGAAGATATCGAGGATCTCGAGGATCGGCCGGTTGCAGAGGGCGCACGATCGTCGTCCGATCCAGAGCTCGCGCGCGCACGACCGGCAGAAGGCGTGGCCGCAAGGCACGAGCGCCGCCCCCTTCTTCTTCCCCATACATATGCAGCAGCTTCCCCCGATTCCGGCCTCCTCTCCCCTCTCCTCCTCCTCCTCCTCCTCCTCCTCTTCCTCCATCAGCATCATCAGCGGCGTCTTCCCCGCCTCCATCGGCTGCCTCTCCTCCACCAGATTCACCTCCTCCTCCAGCGCCGCCGCCGCACCCGGCAGTTCCATCTCGCCGATCTGCTCCGCCAGATTCGCCCTGCCGTCGCCGCTGACGGGGTCCGTGGCAGCGGAATGGCGGCGGGGGCGGCACATGCTCCCGTAGCATCCGATGCTCTTTCCACACCCTAGCTTCTGTCGCATGGCCTTCCACATCGCAGGTCTGCTCTCTCTCTCTCTCTCTCTCTCTCTCTCTGTCTCTGTGTGTGTGTGTGTGTGTGTGTGTGTGTTAAGACTTAAGAGCACTGCCGAGACCTTAATATCACAGTAAATAATTGTTTAATGTGTGTGTATATGTATATTTTTGATGGTAGATTGTTTAATGTGCGTATATATAAATATGTTTTTTCAAATAAAATAATTATTTAATATTTTTTTAAAAGATTTTTTATATTTTTAAATATTTTGAGAATTGTGTTTCATGTTTTTTGAAATAAATTGATGATTTATCGTTTTTTAATAAAAAAAATCTGATTTATCTTACAACTGTATAAACCTATTTATAAATATATATATATATATATATATATATATAATAAAATAAATAAAATATGTACATGTATTAGATTAGATATACATTTGTATAGAAAATATTATGGGACAATTATCTAAATGCAAAGAAAAATTCGTGCTTATCATCTTTTTGATAAATTTTAAACCATCCACATATATTTAAATAATAATATAATATTTAAAGTACTCCAATTTTTTTCTAAAGATTTAAAATTAATAAAATCGTTATAAAATTTAAAATTTAATAATATTTATGCGTGTCTTGATTTTTCACTCAGTTTTTCCACAAATATGTAAATTATATTCTCAAATACATTCAAGTATATTAAATAAAAATATGGAAATAACAATTAAGGTGATTACATTTTAAATTTACAATTATTTTATAATGTGTGTGATAATGAAATAAAATATTAAGTTTTTATTATGTAAATAAAATATTTTTTATATATAATCATTTAAAAATTATTTTCAACTCAATTAAACTCAAATCTTTATTATTATTATTATTATTATTATTATTATTATTATTATTATAATATATATATGAGATAGACTCACTAAAATATGCATGTAAATGTAATATAATGGTAAATTTAATTTAAAGATATCTTATATTAATCAATCGGAATCATATTTTACACAATAGCTATGGTTTCGCTAGATCTCTTCTGTTTTTTTCCTAATTTCTTTTGGACTCAGCTTAGTTTCGTTGAAATAGAGAAAATTTTATATCACAAAAAAAGAGAAACAGAAAATTTTTATTTATTTTCGGGCGGCACTCTTGGTCCAACCACTGACGTGGATGATGATTAGAAAATGATAGGAAGTGGTTAAAAAGAGCTGTAGGTGCATTGGGCTGTGGGTGGTGAAAGTTTTATATGGCCGGCAAACAAAAATTAAAATATTTAAAGTGCAGAAACGCCAAAATTCATATCATGCTGCAAATCATCAATACTTTTAATTAACTGATTGAATTACACATAAAATTTGGCTAGCTTTTCATCAAAATTGAGTTCTTGTCCTTGTGTTCCCTAATCTATGTCAACTTGTTCATTTAAACAATGACATTCACTTTCTCCTCCTCACAGTTATTATTTATTTTTCTACCATTCTCAGGAGGGGGGGGGGGACTAGAGGTAAAGAAAAAGGGTAAAATATTGAACTTTAATCATAATCGGCAACTAAGCTAGGCAATATGACGGCAAAGATGAAAAGGGATAGCTGAAAATGTTGGATTTGGCAAGAGGTTTTTTGAGCATTCCCAAGGGCATTTATTCATTCTTCTTTCTTAAAGCATATTTTTTTCTTAAATATTAAAGTTGACTCTTCATCTCTCTAATGATCAAATTTGACAAAACGTTATTGTTTTTTTTTACAACTCTTTAGAACGCAATTTGTTATTGCATAAAAGGTTGTAGTTATTAGTTAGAATGTTCAAGTTTTCAACTGATTGTTATAAATAGTGATAATAACACAATATAAGAGTCAAAGAAGAAGGGATTTCTTAAGTATCCCAAGGAGAATTTCTTAATTACCCCGCTAATCATCATATATTACAAAGTCCCTTTGCCTCACCTACATGAGCATCCTATTTTTTTCTTTTAGCTTTTCCACACTAAAATTCCATGTGTTTTGGTCCTTATTTGTCTTTACTCTCTTTGATTCTCGTATGATCATTCATTTCTCATCAATAGTAATCTATAGATTTGAACTACCAACAATTTGAGTAAAAGGATTACATTGAAACACAATTTGTGATTTTGATTATATTAGTGATTTTATATTAATGTATGAAAATTTCTTGTGTGCGTTGACGGAGAAATTTGTACGGCATCCCGTGGTATAAATCAAGTAAGGGCCGACAGATTTGGCATGTTCGGAAGGTAATTTGATGTCATAGAGAGAGAAACTATGGCAAATTTTTTGCAACCAATGATCTAACAATGGGGGAGCTTTACAAAAAAGCGTGGCACATTCCTGGAAGTTTAGCGAGCTTATTAGAGAACTTGGCAGTGAGAGGTCAAACAAAACTAATAAGGTGAAGAAAAGAAGCATACAAATAGCCATCAACTACTGAGCCTTGAAGGCTCGAGCTCTCAACTATCAATCTTGATAGAGAGAGAGACGGTTGCTTGGATCTTTTTGACGGAGAAAGTTTTGCAGAGCGTGAATTGTGATTCCTTTTCTCCATGGGTTTTATGAGAGAGAAATAGAGAGAAGAAGAAGAAGCCCCTTGGTGTGGACTGAACCACACCTTCTATAGGATAAGAAAGAAAATCAGTAGTTTTTAGGTGGCCTTTGCCACTAGCCAAGTTGTGAGGGGATGTTGAGGAGTTTGTTAAATGGTTTTGTAAGTGGAAGAGGGAATCTTGAGAAATTATAGATCTAGTCTCACTTTCTTATATTTGTTTCATCTGTCTTGGACACGCATACATTATAGAGGAGTTGAGAAAATTATGTGTTAACATCTGTTCTTCTCGAACAATGAGTACCCGTATTTATGTGAGTCCAACCAGTCAAATCATTGACAAGAACAATGCCTTATATATTCAATCACCTAGCCCATTTGTTTGTTTATAAAAGATGATCCTCAGTTGTCACTTGACGAGAGGAATCTGATTAATTTTCTCTCTAATTCTTCTTTTGTTTCTCATACAAATTTCTCTGTTAATGTCTTGGTCCCCTCACATAGGACATTGATCTTCTATACTTTTATTGGCAATGAAGTTTACATGACTGATAGTTCAGATCTGTTAGAGGATCAACTCCTTTTTTTTTACTTACATTTAATTTATTGCATGCTTTTTGTTATTATTATTATTATTATTTCTAATATATTCTTTTTTTTGTTACATAGATAGCTTTATGGACAAATTGTGGTTTCTATTTCACTATCGTTTTTGTCCAAATTATCTCGAAGATATCAATTTTATACCTTATTTGGACTTGAAGTTTTTCCATCCTCAATATCCTACAATTTCTTGGATAAACTCTTCCTTAGTCATTTATAAACCATCTGCCTAACTTAAGTATCATGATTATTTTCGATCAATCTTTTCACAAGCCAAACTTACTTTAGAAATAGGTCGTGACTAACTGACAGTTATCCAAAGTTGATACAGGTTGTGCAGGACCTCATCATAAGTTAGCTTTTTGTTATATACTCGGATAGTCAACGTCTCTTGGGTAAATGGAGGTTTAATTTGTACAAATACTCTCCAATGAAGGTAAAAAGAGGTGTAATTTCCCAACTTAAGTCCAAACTTCGGTCAAAAATTAGTCATGCCATTTACTTAAGTTGATTACTCGGATGGCTTAGATTCATCTTTTTCTCACTTCCAATTTGGATTACTTGGCTTCACATAAATGAATGTGCTCACCCTTTTTCGAGGTGTTAGCAAACAATATTTCCTAGTTAATCTTAGCCATACATGTGGTATTCACCTCTAAAAATGATCTAGATGAAATAATTTGACGATTGGGGGCCTAGAATTGTAATTTACTAATATTCTTTCCAAATTTACTAACAAATTCTTTTAACAAACTCTGCCAACTTGGCCTACTTGGGAGACTGCTATCACATAACAACAATAATCAAGCCTTTATCCCACTAGATAGGATCGATTGCATGAATTTTTTATTGTCATTGCATTTTATCAAATAATAATTTCACATTTAGACTTAAATATGTAAAATTATTCATTATAAGTTTTCTAAGGCAATTTAGGCTTGATTAGATCCCAAGTGTCAAACCCTTTATCTACTGTTGTTCTAGCTCTCAAGATTCAACCATAAGGAAGATGCGTGAATAATTTCGTTTGTTTATTGTTCTAATCGGTTACGTTTTGCCCTGCCTTCACTTTGTTATTAAAGGCCCTCAAAATTAGAGTTGGAGAAATTGAGTGAGTGTACCTTTACTTGAAATAAAGTGAGCTTTTAGTTAGCAGCTAGGGGAAGGCTTTTACGAGCTATGTGTATTTCTTTTATTTCTTTCACTCTATTTTTGCTGCGTTTGTACATATTTATATTTTTTTACTCTATTGAAATTTGCATTAACTCTATATATTAAGCAAATTAAATTTTAAAATTTAAATTAATATCTATTCACCTTACTCTAGTTTCCATATCTATCCCAAAACCAGTCTCTATTAATTATCTTTTGAGAGCTTGTGACTTCAAATCTTAAAAGCACATTATTAACTTTGGCTACATGTAGGTCCTGCTAGGCTTATTCATATCTATCGCTAGGATTTTATGCCATATGCTTAGGCGTTCTCCTTATTGACCACTAAGGTCTCATTTAGTTTGAATTTTTTTTTAGATAAAAAAAAAAATAATATTTTATTTTAGATAAAAAAAAAATAATATTTTATTTTTTAAATTTAATAGAAGAAAAATTTATTTTTAATATTAAAAAGTGTGTAAAATATGAAATAATTCAAACTCTAAAAAATATTTTTTTTTTATGTAATTGAAAAGGTACACTTATTTTTAATGTGTGTGAAATGTGAGTGTACCCTTATTTTTAATAAAATAAACTTAAATTAGATTTTGACTTTTAAAAAGCTAAGAAAAAACAAGCTTTCTATGACATTGCTTTTCAAAATATTATTTTAAATTATTTAAAAAAAATTTACCATGTTTTGCAATATCCTAAGTAGTTATAATTATATTTATTATTTATGTAATTAAAGATAGTTATAAATATTATTCTATAAATTTAATAACATATATAACTAAAAATAATTATAATTATAAATCCTATATATAATTATTAATTATCAACAATATATTATTATATTTAAAATAGTATATAATTAAATTAATTATATGCAAAACAATATTTAATAAATTATTTCAATAAAATACATATCATTATATATACACACACATAATGAAAAATAGTTATGTATATGAGTAATTTGGTTAAAAGAATCAATTATCTATATACCATAGCAGTCTCTATTAAATAATTTTTTATTGGTAGTAGATTTTAAAAATAATTTATTAAATAGAAAAACAGTTTTTTGCGACAATTCTATAAGCCAAAAGTCTATCTCAACTTTAGTGCATAGGTGAAGAGGAGAAAGTCTTTTACCCATCATCAAATATTTAATCAATTAGCTTGAAAATATTTAAAGAACTTATATCAATTCTTTTTTCATCCCATAAAGCTCGAGCTAAGAAGTGGAAATATCTAAGGACTTTGCATCAACTCTCTTTTCAAACACAATAGCACAAAAAAAAGCAACCAATATTATAATATTTAGATAGATATGAATTATCATTTCATTTCAGATGCTATAAAATAGTAAATTTCACTTACTAAACTTAATTTATACACGTGCTAAATTAAATTTACTTAATTTTTCAGTTATTTGACTGCATATCCTAACATGTATTCTCCTTACAATAATTACACACACACGAGTGAAAAACCCAGCCATCAATTTATGAGAGCACTCAAAATATTTGTCTAGAAAACTTGAATGTTTTAGGTCAAGGTTGAACTATTTGCGTAACTAAAATGATCTAAGTTCTCACTACTATATGAACAGTCTAGTTTAATTAGCGGACTTCCCAGTCTAGTTATGCTGATATCGAATAGCCTTGCTAGGCTAAGCCATGCCTACCCCCATATTGTCGAATTGTATAATAATATACCAGCTAATGCCATTAAGAAAAACTCCCTGAAATAAGTAACAATAAAAAAATATATTACATGCATATATTTGTATGTTACTGGACATTATTTTTATTTATTTTATTTCAGTAAACTCCTCGTGATGTATTATTATTTGACATTGTATTCTCTTATCAACTTTATTGTGGAGTAATGCCATTAGAGATGGGTGAGAAATAAGATTTGTTAGCATGAAAAATTTAAAAAATTTAGAATTATTGAATGCATGTAAATTATTTTTTATTAGCTTGTTGAGTTAGATTCTATCTATTGAGCCTATTGTGGCCTCACGCCTATATTACCATCATCAGTAACTTTACCCCAATTATTTTGAAAGAAATCATGAATGTTTTTCTCATCAATTTTCTCTATCAACTGTTACATTTGATGATAATTTTAGTTCATTCAAGACTTGTTATATAACCTTTAACCACCTTACTTTTATTTTTGCTCATTTTTCTTCGTATTCATTTGAAATATTATCTCACGATCATAGCAACAAAATATGCTTTACAATAAATTAAACAAATTAAACTTTAGGTTTTAGATTTAGGGTATATTTGTTTGCAATAATTAACTTTAATAAAGTTAAATGAAAAAAAAAATATTAAAAATCATGAATAATGTGAAATAAAGTTAGTCATTATATTGAGATACTGAGAATAAGTATTATAATATAGGATCTAGTTTATATTGTAAAAGTTATTAATTAGGATAAGGAGCTAAAGTTTTTGTAAAATAACTTGGATTTGCGATGAGGACGTAATAATTAAGGCCTTGTTTGGCGCGAGAACCAAAATCAGGACTAAAATAGTACTAATTTAAAAAACAATAATAATAATAATAAATAAATGTTTTAAATTATTCTATATAAATTTTAATATAAAAAATAATATTTTACTTCACATACCCAATAATTTTTAATAAAAATATAAATTTTATTTCACATTTTAGATCAAAATATTCAATTCGAATATTTTAGTCTAGAATGTGAAATAAAATTGATATTTTTATTTTAAATTATTGAATATGTAAAGTAAAATAATATTTTTTTATATTAAAATTTATGTAGAATAGTATAAAAATTTTTTTATTTTTTTTTATTTTTTAAATTACTATCAATTTTGTCCAATTTTATTCCACCTATATTCCTTATAGAATCATTATTTCATATTTATTTTAATAGAATAATTATTTCATAAGAATCTCTATTATACATTTCATGAAATAATCATTCCTTTCTCACAGAGGAATTGAAAGACTATAATTTTATTATTTAATAACTAAAAAACCCCTTTTGTGATAAATATTGATGATAAATAATTTTTTTTTGTTGGCATAATGCATGTTACTTCATTAATCTGGATTACAGTAGCTAGAATGTGATAAGAGTAATATATTATTTATATTATTAGATCTTTTACGTGATAATCTAAAAAGGATAGTATGGATTTAAAATATTTTATGTAAATATATATTATTTTATATGTATTTTAATGAAATTAATGAATAAATATATATGTATATAATATATTATTATAAAAATATTTATAATAATATATAAGTTTAATAAAAACATACTTAAATATATTAACCATAAAATAAATATTTAAATAAAAAATTAGATAAATAATATAAGTTTGATTAAATTGATATAAAATTAAATAAATTTAAATTGACTCCAATTAAACTTGATTTAAACTTAAAAATACCTCTAATTGTTTTACGGTCAAATTAATCATAACTTTTTTTTAAAAAATAAGCTAATTTATATAATTTTTAATAAATAAATTAATTTTAATATTTTTATAATTAATTAATTTTATTTTCATTATATATATATATTAAAAAAAGCTAATTTTAGTCCTCTTAATTCGAATTTTTGGTTTGTGGATGATGGCCATTTTTTAAATTTTTTTAAAATCAGGACTAAAATAGTACTAATTTAAAAAAAAAATAATAATAAATTTTTTTAATTATTCTATATAAATTTTTTTATTTTATTTCACATACTCAATAACTTTTAATTAAAATATTAATTTTATTTTACATATTAGTTTAAAATACTCTATTCGAATATTTTAGTCTAGAATGTTAAATAAAATTAATATTTTTATTAAAAATTATTGAGTATATAAAATAAAATAATATTTTTTATATTAAAATTTATATAAAATAATTAAAAAAATTATTATTTATTAAAGGAGTTTTTACATACAAGACATGAAATTTACACGAAATTATGCATTTCACCATCAATTTATAAATATTACCACTATCACACCATATTCATTTAAATTTTACGTATTTTACATATTTTACATCATATTTTTTGATGGTGAATTTCACATTTCTAAATTGGCCTTGATCTTAACTATATTATTAATATATTAATTAAATACTATAAATAAATTAATTTATATAAATAACAATTTAAATATTTATGAATTTATGTATTTTAATTTATTTATTTTATTTAAAATTTTCAATTAGGGTGCCGAATTTAAATTTATATGACTATAATTTTTAATTGAAGTAAGAAAATTGATGTGTTTACAGTAAAAAATGAAAAATATATATTAGAATTTAAATATTAATGAATTTATGTATTTTAATTTATATATAATATTATAAAATATATAAAATATGTGAAATATTTAAAATGTGTAAAATTTAAATAAATATGATGTGATAGTAATAATATTTATAAATTGATAATAAAATGCATAATTTTGTATAAATTATTCTGTATGTAAAAATCTTTTTATTAAATTAATACTATTTTGATCGGTCCTCTCGCCAAACAGGACTTAGTAGGGTTTAAGATCGGGTTAAGCCAGTTTTCTCGTTCCCCCTCTCTCCTCTGCCTTCGCGCCACATTTTTTTGAGAGCAGGAAAATGGAGTCTGCACCGACGCCGAAGGCGAAGTTAGGGCTAGGGTTAGAGTGAAGGGGCTGGAGAACGATTCGCATTTTCCTTTGTTTGAGGTATTCAAGCTCAAAAACTTGTCAAACTTGCTGGTCTTAGCTGGTGCCACTTAGATCCAGAGCCCCAGGTCCGTTGCATTTGCTCGGCGACTAGCTAGTAGCTCCGACCATATTTTGTTGTTATTCTTCTGTACGTTGACTTCGATCCTTGAAGTGCTGATTGTTTCTCCCTATTGCTTGATAATGCTGCGTGATTCTAGAAATAGGGCCAATGGTAGTCGTGTTTTCATTTGTGGGTGCGTGTTAACATCAATTGCTACCAAAATACGTGCATGCACTATTTTCTTGTTAACCTTCTCTATATTGTCTAAGTTTTTTGTTATATTTCGTTTTTTGTTGATATATGATAACATCAGCATCGTAATCAACCTTGTCAACAACCTTTTTGGGGTGGGATTTATGAGTCATTATTTACAAATTCTTGTTGGTAAATTTAAATTGTAATTTTGACTTAACTAATTTTTGTATAATAAAATTTACATCAAGGTATGGTAATTTCAAATGAATCTAAATAACGAAAGTTTTGAGGAGATTTCACTATGAATTTGGAAATGGTAACCAAAATGAAGATTTCAACCATTGAAATAGCTGCTTAGTTTGCACTACTGAATATGATATCCAACCTACATTTTCCTACAAAGAAAACAGCTGAAATTTTGAGAAATTCTAAGTTAATTATAAAGAAACTTGATGATGAATGCCGGTTAAGTATTGTGGTATCATGCTTCTTTTCCTTAATGAAATGTGTGCGAATAGTTAAGTTGCGTATTCAATCAACAAAAATTGAAATGAAAGTGCCTTCTAGATTACCAAGCATTGTCATTTATGTGAGTTTGAATTGTACTGAAGATAATCTGTTGACAGTAGTGCTATTGAGTTTTTTTTAGCCCTAAAACTTGGGAGTTTCTATTGAAACATGGATCATGCAGATAGCAGGAAAAGTTTACCTTGCATTATTGAACAGATCAATTTCATCTAGCCTAATCTCCTTCTCAAAGGTTAGTGTTTGAGTATTCACTTCCTGTCCATCAATTATGCCTTTTGGCATGACCATATCCCTTTCTCCCTTGGTGGACGAACCTTGTAGAGGAACTTCTAAATTTTTGAGGCATTGGAGTCTTAGTTTTATTTGCATTACTCAGCTAACATACTTCTGCAAGTAAGCATTTCTGGATGAAGCTGTTCCATAGCTATATCTCATTCTTGGAATCTTGTTTCCTACTTTGGAAATGTAGTATGTAAATTATCACTTCCATTTATGAAAATTTAGGACAATTTCAACTCCAAGTCATGAATTTGTGGAAGAATCTGCTAACAGAAGTGGCCTTGAGGCAGGAGGTAGATTAGGGACTTCATTTGGCAAGTGAAAAGTTTCCATGGCTTGAAAATTTGTTTCATTACCAATTTTAAAAATAAAAATTGAATTTTATTTTACTTCTTACACAAATTCCAATAATATATTTCACATTTTACACAACTTTCAATATGGCATTAACTTTATCTCACCACCTTCATGATGTTTGACATAACAAACTAACTCTATTTCTCATCATACATGCCATTTAAAATTGGCAAAAAATTTTCAAGCTGAAGGCTATTTTTTCCACTTAGGAAACATAGCTTTAGAGTATATAGGTCAGTACACATGGCTATTGAGACAAAATTATTATTAATTTTTCTGGTATTGGCTATCAAGTGGGGAAGCATGAAAAAGAAAGTGAACTATTCGTACTTGTAATTAAAACCTTATATTTGATAAATAGAAGTTTAGAAAAAGAAATGATTGCAACTCTTTAACTTCATCACTGCCAAGAAGCTAATCGTTGCAGTTATTGTATAAGAAACCTTTGAAGTGTTTCTCGTTGTGTTGTTTTAGCTAAAGGTGATTTTTTGAGCTCCTAATATGCACCTCTAGTCCTATTTGTTTTCAAGTTAAAAATTAACCTGGTTTAATTTTAACCTGGCATATCACATCACACATAAAATTTAATATTAAAAATTAAGTTTATTTCACATCCTACACACATTACCAAAATAATAACTAACTTATATCACATCCCTCACATATCCCAACATAATAACTAATTTTTTTTCACATCATTCACAACTTTCAATAAAAAATATCTCTATCCAAGTTTAATTTTAACCTTGTTAAATTTAACCTTACAAACAAACGGACCATGATCAACTGTAAAATTTCTTTCCAAATTCTTATCTTTGTTGAGGTGTTGTTGCCCTCAGGTGAATTTTATCGAAGCATGAAATGTTCTGGGAAGCTGAATCGTTTTTGTATTGGTATGATAGAGCTAATGTGGTGCTGATCATGTCCTATTTTTACGGAACAGTTTCATGGGCCAAATGTATCCTCCTAGAAATTCACTAGGAGTACTTACAATGCCCTTCAAAATGGCGGTGTAAAAAATGTTTTGTTTCTTTCAAGTGATCGTTTTTTAGTAGAGTGTTTTCTGTACTGCCTATTATTGTCAGGCTTGGTTTAGGCAATAGTGTCTCTTTTTCAGGTCACTTATGAATGAATACATTATCTCGTGATCTTATTTTCTGCAGCTCTCAGAGCTTTTGATTTTCACTTGAATTTTATGCATGAGTCCATGACCATTTAGAAGAACAACTTTATGTTGTACTTGTGCTGAGATTACAGTACTGATCGTTATAGCATACCAATAAGAGTATATTCGGTGCATTGTAAGATTCATGTACAATCAATGGAAAAGAGTATTTCTACTTCTTTTTCCAGCATAAATGGCATCTCCACGTAATAGTCCAGGCAGAGAAGAAGCTGTTCCCAAACCAGTGCTTCCTTCTCCTCATGCATCTCAAGCTATCATACCTGAGATGTCCAAGCCGAACCACCAGAAGCAAACTGTCATGGTGAGAGCTGGTTTCGGTGGTGAAGGACAGTGCATTGAACTTATTTCTAACCACTTTACTGTTAGCTTCAAAGCAGAGGATCACTTTTTCTACCAGTATAATGTATGCTTGATCGTTGCTCCTTTGTTTCAAGCATTTTTCTTTTTCCAACATTGTGAGGGGAGGTAGTTACTTTTCTTTTTACATCTATTCAGATTACAGTTAAATATGATGACAATCATGTAGTGGAAGTGAAAAGTTTGAGAAGAAAGGTAATGGATAAGATATTTGAGACTCACAGTTCAGAGCTTGGAGGAAAAGCTTTTGTGTATGATGGAGATAAGAGCTTGTTCACAACTGGGACACTTCCTAAGGAGAACCTTGATCTTTTAGTAGTCTTGGAAGAATCATTTCCTAGCAGGTACTTGTCTCTCTTTTTTCATTACAATTTACTGCTGTATTAAGAGTAAAACATTCTGAATTTGTACATTTCTTCTTGGCGTCATTTCACAGAGTTCCTTGTAGAAGTCCTGGTGATGTGAGCTCCACTGGAATTGATCACAAGCGCTCAAAACATTCCCTTCTTGCAAAGGCGCTAATTGTTGAGGTAAGATTTGCAACTAAGATCTCATTAACACCCCTTATAATGGCATTCAGGGGAAGCCAGATGGAGCAAGCACAAGATGCTTTAAGAGTTCTAAACATTATTTTGAGGCAACAACAGGCTAAGAGGTCTGACATATATACCTTTAATTCCAATTATTCCTCTTTTGTACTTTATTATCATGCATTTCAGTTTGCTAAACTTTATTTTTGGTCATAGGGGATGTCTGATTGTTAAGCAGTCTTATTTTAACGCTGATCCTGTAAACTTAACTGATTTGGGTGGCGGTGTTAGTTGTTGTTGGGGATTTCACTCTGGCTTTTGCTCCACCATTGGTGGTCTATCCTTAAACATGGGTATCATTCTCTTTTCTGATGCCATCCATCTTTCCTGATAATCATATGATTTACATTGTATAATTTGTACTTTGCAGACGTTTCTGCTACTATGATTGTAAACCCTGGTCCAGTGATTGATTTTTTGATCAAAAACCAAAATGTAGGAGGTGCCAAAGAGGTTGACTGGCCAAAGGTTGATGAACTATATTTTCACATTATTGTTGTTTGAGATATTTAAATGAGATTTGCTATCCATCATATTTATGCTTTTTTATTGGCAGAATTTGCATGATTTTTACTATTTTTTCTAACTTCATCAAACGAATGTGTGCAGGCTAAGAGAATGCTCAAGAATTTGAGAATCAGAACTAGACATAATAACCTGGAGTTTAAGATCATCGGACTTAGTCCACTTCCTTGCAATCAACAGTCGTATGTATTTATCTTTTGGCATCGCCCGACTATTGTTTTGCCTTTCTTGTTAAAGATTTCTTTAAACTCCTTTTTCTCCACTTATTGTTCATAGGTTTCCACTAAAAGTTAAAAATGGTATTTTGAAGGATCAGACCATTGAAGTTACTGTGTATGATTACTTCAAAGAAAGGCACATAGAACTAACATGGTCGGCTTGTTTGCCATGTCTTGATGTGGGAAAACCAAAGCGGCCCAACTACCTTCCTATTGAGGTTTCCGGCATCACATTTCCTTCATGTTTCTTCACAATTCCGTCCTTCAACCCTCTTCCACTCTCTTTCTCCATACTCTCCATTCAATAAGCAACAGGATATTATTGCAGCTATGTAATCTCATACCACTACAACACTACACGAAGGCTCTATCTTCTCAACAAAGTGCTTTACTGGCTGACAAGTCCCGGCAAAAGCCTCAGGAACGTATAAGGTCCATAACTAATGTGAGTTTTGTTGATTGAGGCAAAATGCATTAATTTATTCCACCAAGTGGCGTTATTCTAAGTTTGCTATATGGCAGGCAGTAGAAAATAATAACTATGATGATGTTCTCTTGCTTTCTTCTGGTGGGATTACAATTGACAAGCATTTCACCAAGCTAGAGGGCCGTGTTCTTAATGCTCCAACAGTAAGCACACCTATGCTATAAGCATATTGCCAAAATGGTTTGATCCTTTTTTTTTGTTTGGGGTGGAGGGGGAGCGAGCAAATTCTACCAACTTATAAAATCTTAATGAATTGCACATTTGACTCATAATCCTTTAACATTCCATACAAGCCCTCCTGCTTGGTTAAGCTAATGCTCCCTAATTACTTTGTTGCTTTATTGTGCTTAAAGAATTGGAGGGCTTTTGCATAATTCAGTTAGATACTAGGGGTGTGAATGAAATCTTTTACAAACCAAGTATAAAGAGTTAAATATTCAAGTCATTATGATGTGAGAGTTGGGTATGTAATTCACTCTCCTTTTACTTGCAATTGTACATTTTTCTGAGATGATAAAAGTGTAACATATTCTGTCTTTGAACAGTTGAAGGTTGGCGACGGGGAAGATTCTGTACCTAAGAATGGCCGCTGGAACTTCAGTAACAAGGTTATCAAACCATTGATCCGTATCTGATCAAGCTTTATGATGCTTTATCATAAGTGAAATGCATTTGATTTTTCCATACAGAGATTACTGAATGCTGTACCAATTGAACGCTGGGCTATTGTGAATTTTTCGGCTCGGTGTGATCTAAGCTATCTATCTCGCGAAATGATCAACTGTGGAAGGAACAAAGGAGTTGTAGGTTTCATTCTCTCTGCGTGTGTGTGTCTCATTTATCCTATAAGATTCATTATTTTTGCCTGAACAGAGCATCAACCGCCCATACACAATAATTGAGGAAAATCATCAACACATTCGATTGGGACCTGTAGAAAGAGTCGAGAAAATGTTTGAAGAGGTTATAAATAGATTTCCCAGTCCACCTCAACTTCTTCTTTGTGTTCTTCCACAAAGAAAAAACTCTACTATATATGGTGAATACCCTTATCTCTAATCTAGTATGTAGGACTTCATATTGACTTTTATATGAGCCAGCCATGTAAAGCTTAACTGTTTGACAGGGCCATGGAAAAAAAAGAACCTTCATGAAATGGGAGTAGTTACCCAGTGTATTGCTCCTACAAAGATCACTGACCAGTACTTGTCCAACGTTCTCTTAAAGATCAATTCTAAGGTTTAAAGGGTTATTACCAGAAATGAAGACTGCTAATTTTTTCCTCCATTAGCTTTAATATTTATGTTGAGAGACTATTATCGTCTTTTTAAAATTACAATCTATTCAACTAACTTTCTTCTATTTCTCCACAAGCTTGATGGCATTAATTCTCTTTTGGCGGTTGAGGTAAATCGTAGTATCCCTTGTATTAGGGACCTTCCTACTATGTTAGTCGGTATGGATGTTTCTCATGGATCTCCAGGGCGTACTGATCTTCCGTCCGTAGCTGCAGTGAGGCATTTTTCTTTTTCATTTTCTATTATTTGATGAGTGACTTTTCAGTTACTTTCTATAAATTTAACTTCTTTTAGAATAAAGATCTCTATTCTTATAATTGTTTCTTTTTAAAAATGGAGTTATCAGGTTGTTGGTTCTAGAAATTGGCCATTAATATCCCGCTACAGTGCAGCTGTGAGGACGCAGTCAGCAAAGGTGGAAATGATAGACTCTTTATACAAGCCTTTATCTAATGGAGAGGATGATGGAATGATGAGGTTTTTGTATTCATTTTCTTTAAGTTTCATTGAAGTTATAGTTTTATTAGTATACTATATCATATCAAGATTGTGTCTTAGGAGCTTACTATACCATATGCCTTTTCAATTTGTGTGAGAAAATAGACACGAACTTGGGAAGAATCAAACAAATCTCGAAGAGTACACAACAGACCCTGGAGATAATACTTCTCTAAACTAGTACCTTGTCCAACATAGAAGAGACAAGATGGAACACTTCACATAGTCAAGCTCACAGTTGCCACAAACTAGACAATTAGTTTAGCTTAAAAAAATCATTTGTTTTCTTCACTTAGGACCTGATAGTCTTTAAATGGCCAGTAGTGAACTAGTTATTTTGCTATTCCTCTTTGTCTATGCAAATACTCTATAAGAGACTGAACTTTGGATGGTCGGCTGTCTGCTCTACTAGGCATCCTTGCTGGTCTTCACCCCTTGATTTTGCCACCAATAAATTACTAAGAGTGCTCTCGCTATGATTTTCGTACAATAGCCTCAATCCTTAGTTAGGGTTCTCTCAATAATATCAATAGAAGCAACTGCAATAGCAACAACAGCATCCCCCCTTTAAGAGCTCTTAGTTGTCATTTATAGTGGGAGAATGTAGTAATTGGTTTTGGTCATAATATAAAAAATATTCCCACATTTTCTATACTATGCTACTCTGTTGGACAGTTCCTAGTAGGCGCTGATGTGGCCACTAGCCCATAAATGTCCCTGATTTCAATCTTCTAGATGCACTTGTCCAAATCAATTAAG
The DNA here is from genome assembly GCA_019297695.1 of Apostasia ramifera. Classification (NCBI taxonomy): domain Eukaryota; kingdom Viridiplantae; phylum Streptophyta; class Magnoliopsida; order Asparagales; family Orchidaceae; genus Apostasia; species Apostasia ramifera. The sequence continues at coordinate 129,454 of JAEMOT010001579.1, read as the reverse complement.
GGAGTTTCTTCGCAATTGATTAGACGGACTAGTAGACCCTTGTCAATCGAGAACCTGTGCCCAAGGTTATATTGTCACCACAAGGTTACATTCTTGTGGGGTTACTTCACTCTCCCACATAGTTACATCTGCATAGGTTACATTTAAAATAGGGGTAGGCAAACTCCTGTTTCTTCATCAAAATTTTACAAACCTCAGTTTCCACTTCAACAAAACTTCCATAGATGATTTCTTTAACTCATGTCTAACTTCATTCATCTCTATTATATGGAGGCATTCCACAACAATTTTCCCTCCTCACTTGTGGGAGGTTGCACCCAGTCGCTTTTATAGTGACTTCTAGCTTGGACTTGATTATTGTCTCAGTGAGAACATCAACCCAATTCTTATCTGTGTACCTCTCTGGTTGTAAATTCTTACCCTCCAGTGTGGTCCTAATCTAGTAATATCATACCTTAATGTGCTTTGACCTGGAATGGAAATTGGGGTTCTTTGTTAAATGGATGGCACAATGGCTATCACAGTACAAGGAATACCCGTCTTGTTTGTAGCCTATTTCTTCAAGCAATTTCTTCATCATTAATAGCTCATTGCTACCCTCAGTAGTTGCAGTGTACTCTACTTCAGTCATTGACAAGGCTGCATATTTCTGCGTCTTGGATTGCCAGGCAACTCAACCTCCCGTAAACTTGATGTAATAACCCATGGTTGATTTTCGTGAATTTGAATTCCCAGTGAGGTCAAAATTAGTATAGCCAATTAATTTTGATTCTTCTCGAAACACAATTATATCAAACTTGTGCCTTTGAGATAAAGGAGTGATTCAGTTTACAATGGCCAATGCTCTTTACTTGAATTGGAGAGGAATCTATTTATCACCTCCATAGCATACACAATATTTCACTTAGTGTAGACAATTGTATGCAGCAAAATACCAACTGTAGATAAGCACATAATCTTTGGCATCTCCTCTTCAACTTTGATGTTTGGCAACTTCTTCTCCAATAATCAGAAGTGTACATGAGAGGTTGTTATTGCCTTTGTCTTACTTATGTTGAATGTTTCTGGTATCTTCTTAACATGGTATTCTACGATAGCCAACGTTTCTTCTTGTAGTACCTCTTAATCTTCAAGCCAACTATCTGGCCCAAGTCCATGCTGCACACCTTGTCGTTAGATGAGCTCCACCTTCAATCTCTGAGTCTTCTCGATATCTCGACCAATAATCAGCATTTTGTTTACATAGAGAGCAAGAGGGATAAATTCTCCACCTATGATGTTCTTTACATATATGCAGATTGAGGTGATTCTTTAGGATTTATGTTTGGTCATAAATGCACCGAACTTCTCGTACCATGCCTTGAGCTCCCCTTTAAGCCATAAAATCTCTGTCTTAATTAGCAGTCCAGATGTTCCTTCCCCTTCTCAAAACCTTCGAGTTGCTCCAGATAAATATCCCTTTCTGAAACTCGATAATTATCCTTTTCTAGATCATCATGAAGCCATCGTCACTTCTAGTTGCTTAACGTCAAGGTCTTCATTGATAGCTGGTGCAAACAATGTTTAGATTGACATCATTTTCATTAATGGAAAGAACATTTCTTCAAAGTCAACCCCTAAATTCTATTCGGACCCTTTCACAACCAATCTGGCTTTGTATCTAGGTTGTGAGTTCTCCATCTTCAACTTGAAGACCCACTTGTTCTCCAAAGCTCATCTTCCTTGACTAGCTCGATTAGGTTGTATGTACTGTTTTTGTGCAAGGATGCCATCCTTCAATATCTTTCTTCATTGGTCAGCTTTCTTGCACTTCAAAGCTTCTTCGATATTGTCAAGTTCTCCATCATCGGACGATACCACATAATCACTTATGGGATACCTTATCAAAGGACAACGAACCTTTGTAGACCTTCTAGATTATACCTCCTCAATCATTGATGAAGACACATCCTCATAGATCTCTTCTTCAACATTTTGGGCTTGTTTTTTGTTCTTTTACAGCTTCATCTCCTTTAGCTCCTGAGTTTTGTTCTTTAATAACATTGTCCACCAAGATTTCATCAGCTCTCTTATCAGTTTGAGTCGGTTCTCGTTAGTCGTGGTTTGAAGAGAATTGAGCTCTCTCCCTTCTTCGCACCTTCGAAGTTGTTCTTCTCCTTTGGGCCCTATAACTTGTACCCAAAATCACCATGTGAGTAGCTAAGAAAATGCATTAATGTACCTTTGCACCATGCTACACCTTTCATCCTTTGGGATGTGTGCTCAAAAGCATGGTAGCTGAATGTTGTCAAGCTTTTTAGGGAGATTTGCTTCCCTATCCAAACTTGTTTAGGAAGCTCAGGTCAAATATTGTTATCTTTGCCTCTACCCAAAACTTCTTTGGTAGTTTGGCGTGAGATAGTAAACATCTAATCCTATTCACTACGGTCCTATTCATCATTTTGGCAACATCATTCTATTGAGATGACGTTAAAACATATGCAAATGTTGAATTCCTTTTCTTCAACAGTAATCAACAAAGCAGCCAATGATTCTCCACTGTTATCTTGGAGAAGACATGGTGGGGACAGATCAGCATCGAATTGGATGGCTAGGATAACGTCATGTGCTGAATCAAAATTCAAATTCAAATTAATTAAAGCTATTAGAGATTTCCATATTAGCTTTATTTGATTTGATTTGATTTGATTCAGAGCATATCTGGAAGATTTGGAGACTCACCACATTTGGAGCTGATTTTATTTTATTGTTCCATATTTGCTTTTATTTATTTGGTATTTTATTTCCTGCATTTAGTATTGTATTTCCAAATTTTACATGGGATCTCTCTATATAAAGAGGTCGCCTTGCATTGTAAGAAAAAAGAGTATTTTTGATGAATGAAATGATGTTTGAGTTTTCTCAGAGCCTAGATCCGGGTTAAGGGGTCGATATTCCGGTGAAGGAAAGGGTAGGGTTAGCCTTTGGTGAGAATCCTCAAATTAGCCTAGTTATCCACCTTTCAAAAAAA
>JAEMOT010001579.1:59408-123011 GCA_019297695.1 Apostasia ramifera | reverse complement strand
ACGACGTTTGGTAAATTCTCTTCTGAACGCAACTAAACTGATTATTTGATTTCAACACAAATTATTCGCTCAACTTGAATTATTTATTTAGCTCTAATTATGTGACCCGATAATTCCTTATGTGTTAATTACTGTTGGATGTAACGGTGAGACGTCTGTCCTAAATTTCTGAACCTCGGATCTGATTTATTGAATTTAAATTGACGTCTTAATCTAAATTGATAAATTCTTATTTATCATACGATCCAATTTAATTTTAGTTTTAAAATATCTTAATTTGCGGGATTCAAAAATTTTATTTATCATATAATTTATCTAGAAAATATTTTTCTCTTAATTAAAATAATTTGCCAATTGATTTTGCTGAATATAAATATAAAAATATCATTGGCATCTTTTTTCCGTCCCGCATCAAGACACTTCAAATGCCTTATGGATTACCTTTTCTCTATCTTATGGAATTCCTGAAACTCTTGAAAACTTGATTCTTTGTTTTCAGGATGATTATAAGCCTTTAATCCTGTTCACGATGGTCCTATTCATCATTTTGGTGACACCATTATATTGAGATGACTTTAAAACATATGCAAATGTTGAATTCCCTTTCTTTGATAGTAATCAACAAAGCAGCCAATGTATTCTCCATTGTTGTCTTTGAGAAGACACTTCAAATGTCTTATGGATTACGTTTTTCTCTATCTTGTGGAATTTCTGATTCTTCTTAAAAACTTGATTCTTAGTCTTCAGGAGATACAACCATGTCTTCATCTGAGTTTCAGAAACTCTTGTCAAAGCTCCTCAAGCTCATGCACATTTGGATTTAAATCTGAACTAAACAAACTTTATTCCAAAGGCAAGATGCAGAAAACATTACCATGTACATAGAATTAAGCATGGAAAATTGCGTACATTGTTTGATATTTTGTAGGTGCAAACCATTGAAAAGCTTAAGCTTAAAGATTGCTGTTGATGAACTGAAGTATATTCTAAATCAACAAAAGAATCACCACTTGTGACTTCATTTCAAGAAAGATGGGGGCCTATATCTAAGTGAAACTAAAATAGTATTCCAATTGAAGCAAAGAATTATGTATTACTCGCTTTTCAGTTGGTCTTTTTTCCCAAGAAACTTTTCTTTCTCTGGTTCTTTAGATATTTCTTACTGTCTCATGTACCTGTTTTGGAAAAATCAGGGATCTGTTTCTTGACTTCTATGATTCAACTGCTGGCAGGAAACCTGCTCAGATAATTATTTTCAGGTAAATTCAACTTTTTTATTTCTCTTTAAAACAAGTAGATGTAATGGAGTAAGAGTAATCATGTTATAAAGTATAGACTTATGCGGTTTGAGCATGGAACTGTAAGATGCACCATTAAGACGGAAACACTGTTATTGTGAAAAAATATGAAGGGCAAGCTAAAAGTTAACATAGTTAGGTTTTATTTAATAAGATGTGGCTAACACCTGATATATTATTAGATAGGAATGATTGGCATTGCTAGGGATGCTTAAAGCCAATTAAAATAGTTGAGATGACTTTGTTGCTGTTGATGATGATGATGATGATGATGATTGCTTATATATGAAAGGGGGCGGTAATATCTATAAGGCATAACTTCACTACTAACTTATCAAAGACCATCTGATAATATTTACATACTGGACAGGCCAAACTCAAAAACTCTACTTTTTAACACGTTGGCTAGATTAGTTTTGACTATGATTGAGTTGGTTCTACCCTTGATTGGGATGGAGATTTGACAGTTGATCAAATGAAAATGTTTACATATGTAATATGCGAAACTTGGTCATTTTTATAACAATCACACAAATTGTCATATTTACATGTTCTAGATCCCATGTTCATAACAAATTTATACATTTCAACCTCATTGCATTGATCCCTGTTATTATCTTCTACTCCTACCTCCTTGCATTCTAGCAGCATGGCAGCTGCACCACCATCTCCACCAACTCTACATACAATTATCTCTGTGTCGACCAGTGGGCCCTTGGGGGCTGGGTGAATTGTCTATTGTTTATAGGTGCATTATCCTCATGACCTTCTACGACTACCCCCTCGTCTGGTTCTGCCACTCACCTTGACTTCAGTGCCAACCTGCACCTTTTGAATGTATTACATCAGATTTTGATGTTAAACATGCATAATTGTAGGTATTTTATAGCACTTCTTTTCATGTAAGAAGCAAATATGGCAGAAGAAATTCTGCTTGTTACATATTTGTTTTGTGTTATATTATTATTATCTAATGCAAAAATAGCCCTATGAAGTGATTTGTGCTCCCCTCACTTTATCTATCACCCCTTTTGGGGCATATTGTTATATTGCTTGCAAGTGAATTAGGTGAAATAAATGCTTAAGATCACCATACCACATCACCTGAGCACATAAACTCCAAAGAGAATATTATTTTGAGAGAGCCGTAGGTATCTATAAATCTATGTGAGCGCTGTTATCTCTGATATGTATATTTATACATATTCAATTTGTTTCTCACTGATTGTTTCTTTTATATTATTTAGAGATGGGGTAAGTGAATCTCAGTTCAATCAAGTCCTAAATATTGAGCTGGATCAAGTCACCAAGGTGCTATGATAATCTTCATTTCATGTCTATATTAGACTTGTATGATTGATAACCATTATCGATGCTTCAGTTTCACGTGTCATTTTCCTTGTTTCAGGCATTTCAACATCTTGGTGAAGGCCCACTGCCAAAGATCACCATAGTTATAGCACAAAAGAATCATCATACTAAGCTTTTCCAAGCCAATTCCAGAGAAAACGTTCCTCCTGGTTTGCATCTTGACATGTCTTTTATGAGAGGGTAAATTGCACCTGGTCCTTGAGGTTTATCCATCTTTCATATGGGTTCCATGAATCAGAACTATTTCACACAGGTCCATTCTACCAATTTTAATTTCATGTAGGATGCCTAATTTTTTGTTATTTATTTTAATGTGATCCACACAGTCATCTATAGTCTAACAATTCAAGTAGAGTAATTGATCAAAATATCCCTCTCCCTGCTCTCTCTCCTTTTCCTGCATTCATCTCCCATCCCCACCACCCTAAAGAGAGATTAGTGTGTGGGAGAATTTTTTTTTATGGGGGTTGAGGGGCAAGGAGGATGGTGGGGCGAGATGAGTGAGAGAAAGGCAAAGGGGAAGGAAGGAGAGAGAGGAGAAAATAGTCGGAATTGCAATATAGATATTTAATTGAAATTAATGGCAATTTTAACTAGGCCTATGTGAAATTGACTTAATGACCTCAAGGATCTGCTCACATGAAAAGATTCAAAAGATATGAACCTCTATGAACTATAGGCTATACCTCAAAGCCTTAGTCATTTACCTTCTATGAAATTTGAGTAAAGCTATCAAGTGTTGTTACTCTAGATTTTTCTATTTTTTCAGATGTAAAAGAAGTAAATTCAAAATTTCAAACCTCACAGTTTGTGTTAGTGATTCTCTTGTGTCAGGTACAATTGTTGATACAAAGATCGTACACCCAAGAAACTATGATTTTTACATGTGCTCTCATGCTGCGATGATTGTAAGATTTTCCTCATTCTAACCATGTGGGCTGGTTTTATTGCTCAAGCCCACATCACTTGATTTTTAAAATCATTTTATCTTCAATTGCAATACTGTCACACTTTCCTAGTAGTTCTCTCCTTTCTTTTCTTACTATTTAATAACATTGTTATTAATTTCTCAAAAACTCTTTTATTGTAGAAAGAAAACCAACTCCTTTTTCTCTGTTTATGAAGGGTACCGCAAAACCAACTCATTATCATGTACTGCTTGATGAGATTGGCTTCACTCCTGATGATCTTCAGAAGCTGGTATTTTCACTCTCATATGTGTAAGTCATCCTCTGAAGTTCTACACTTTCAACAAATAGCATACAAGATTTTGACTTATAACAGCTTAATTTATTTGTTGCAGATACCAAAGGAGTACAAGTGCTACTTCTGTCGGTAAATATGCTTTAGTTTCTTCATTTTCTCTTGGAGTAATCACATGCATAATTATAAAAATAATATCATATATTTTACATTCAAATGTTGTTATTTGCATATGTATATAGGTAGATAGATACATAGCTACATATTTAGCACAAAACAAATTTTAAGTACAATAAAATTTAGCTTTCGTTATGGGTGCTTGAAATATTAGGCTGGGGCCAATTGATATTATGATCTTATGTTTTGTTTTCTCATTAAGGTATATTTTCATATGCAAACGAACCCAGTAAGCATGTGTAGTTATACAGTTGTTTAGAAACACTGAACTAACTTGATGAAATTGAATATTATATAAAATATTTCAAGCATTTTTTAAAAGAGATGTTAATTTATAATATATGAAATTTGTGTTACATAGCATTGCGTTCTGTTATATGAGAGCAAATTAAGTGTCAAATTTATTCATTAATTTAGTTAATATGTAGATACTTATATGGAGTAGTCACGAAAAAAATTAACCACTTTTGAGAAGGTTGTATCTTGGGAGAGAGTGTGTATGACACCCATGATTTGGCAAAATCATCGTAGAAGCCCTTGTATATAAATGGAAGACCAAAACCGACTTATGATATGATCATTATATATAATTAACTCGCATTCGCACTCTTGGAAAGCGCGGTGTGTGAGAAATGTTGTCTTATCTTTGTTTACTGCAACAGTTGCTCCAATCCGCTATGCACATTTGGCTGCACATCAGATGTCTCAGTTCATCAACTTGGAGGATTTTTCAGAGACTTCAAGCCAAAGTGGGAGTGCTATCCCAGAGATTCCTAGGCTGCATGAAGATGTACGCCAGTCTATGTTCTTCTGTTAACAGGATTTAGATGGTTAATCCTTTTCTTTTCGGGATTTTTATCTTTTTCGTCTTAATCGTGAAAGATCCGATCACCCCGTTCCGTCACGAGGAACTCATATTTTGTCCCGTCAAATCCAAAATTTGTCAAAATATTCGTGGCATGTCATTGATCACTTTCTGAAAGAGGTTACTTTTCCTTCTCAATTTCCGAGTTTTTTCTCGAATTTCAAACTCAAAACCCATATGTTTTCAAGTTGTGATTGATCAGGTTAAAACTAATTTTCTTCAATTGTAGTTTAATTTTTGGAATATTAGACCCCCTTTGTGCTTTAGTTGTGTACCCTTTACTTTCAAATTTGAATAAATTTACTTTTGATTTTATAATGAAATTAATCTTGAGTTCAAACTTAATGCTAAAATTTTAAAACTCGATTTTAGTTTCGATCGCAAATGAAAATATCAATTTCAATAATTTTGATAGTTTTTGGTAATTCAAGTTTTTTTTATAAATTATTTAAATATGTAAATTTAAAAATAATTTATTAATAATAATTTTTTTTTTTTTGAGAGAAATGAGTTTTTGGTAGTTTCTGTAATTGAGTTTTTTCTAATTTGGTAAGTAAAGTGTCACCCAAATGGGATTTGATTCGACCTAAATTTGTGAGAATATGATAACCAGGTTGATCTGGACTCGAGTAAACCTGACTCAAATGGCATTTGAACTCTTGTTCATAAAATCCTTTGTTGGGTACTAATTGAGTTATTGAGTTGTATTAAACCTTCCTATTATGGATGACAACAGGTCAAGTTTGCATGGGTCCAACTCATTCATCTCATGCACACAATGTGATCATTAAAAAATCATAACCCCTGGCTTATTCTATTTCTAAAACAAACATTGCCTTTTAATTGAAGGAGAAAAATTATTTATTTACTTATTTATTTACATGCTAAATATTGGAAAATTAAATTTTACGTTCTACTAATATTAATTTATGCATCTTCCATCAGTCATTAATTTAAATTTTTAATTAGTGTATAATTAATTTGAGTTAGATCAGATGAAATTATATTAATTATGTGATGATTGATTCGATAAGTTTTACGCTGGTTTGTCGATTGTCTAACGCAATTTTCTGCGTTTTTCATCCGAAACTTGGTTGTTATTTTTGTATTACATCAATTAAACTATCGTGCAACCCTTGTAACAGTATCACCCTTCCTTCTTGCTAGGCTCCTGCTAGTCAGCCACAAGTGTCACGATTAATTATAGGAGAGGAAGTGTCGCCCAAGTTAAAAATGCAATCTATTGATAGATACGAGAGTTTTCGCTACATCGTAGGAGTGGAATGGGAGGAGAATAAAGGTGTACTAGACATAAAATATTAGGTGTGAATGTAGTAAGTTTTATTAACAATTTTTTTTTTCTCAAAGATTCATATGTATATCAACTCAAGAGTGTTCAGCGTGCTAACATTTATTTGTTTGAAATGTGCTCTGCCTTTTAGGCTTCGTTTGGTTTGAGACGAGATTTTTGTTCAACACAAATTTTAACTATAAAAATTAACTTTATTTCACATTCAATATAAATACGAATATTAGAATTGAAAGTATTTCACATTTTACACACTTTCTAATAGTAAAATAAAATTCTTTTTCTTTAAATTTAAAAAAAAAAAATTTTAGTTCAGGAAAAATTGCATTGAAGCCTATGAGATCAGAAAATTATTATAAATTCATTTTATTTTTATAAAATTTTTAATTTGAGCTATTAAAGTTGTAAAGTGCTAGTTTAGTTCTAAGTAAGATAAAGTTATTAAATTTTTGTCATTATGGCATAAAAATATTCCAAATAAGTAACATTTTGACTATTTTAAATATTAATATTTTTAAAATTTCAAATTCTAGAAATGAGAAAGTAAGAGATAAGAAAAACTAAAATTTATATTATTTTCTTTTAAAACAATAAAATTGTTTTTCAAATTTTAAATTTTTTATTTTTAAGGCTCCGTTTGTGTGGAAGTTAAAAATTAACTTAGTTTAATTTTAAATATGTATATCACATCACACATAAAATTTAATATTAAAAATTAATTTTATTTCACATCTTACACATATTTCAACATAATAACCAACTTTATATTTCATTCTTCACATATCTCAATATAATAACTAATTTTATTTCACATCATTCACAACTTTCACTAAAAAATATTTCTATTCAAATTTAATTTAAATTTTATTAAATTTAATTTTACAAATAAACAAAAATCTTAAATTTATAGAAATAAATGACATAGGATACAAACGGTTCAAATTAGCAAAAACTTATCATATTTTATATTTTCTATTAAAAAGGCAAACATAAAAGGCATAATCTTGATATATAAAAAGGCCAAAATGGTAGTATATTTACAATCTTAGCAACTAAAATTGAATTTTTTTTTGTTGAGATTAATTTATAATATTTTTCTAAACTTAGGAGGCCAATGCAATTTATCCTTTTTTTTTGGTATATAAGTAATTTTGTATGTGTTGTCTGTGTAGATTTCCCTTTCATTAAATATGGACTTTTTAATTCAAATTGAAATCATGAAAATATATGTATATTGAAAATTTTAAAAATATATGTATAATGAAAATTTTAAAAATATGTGTGAAAATAATTCTAAAAATGGATTATTAAATAAATTCCTTTTAAACATAAATCGATTCTAGTTCAAGAGAACCCTCCATCGTTTCGTCTCAAGTCCCAACGGCTTCTGGAGCGGGGACGCGTCGCCCCGATGGACGTTCTTGTCGGATCTATCGACGTCAGAGAACTCCTCTCGACGGCGGACCTCGACGAGTCCTCCCCGCTCTCCGCCCCGGACCTCCGCCTCCTCATCGACCGCCTTCAGATACGCTCGCTTGATATCAAGTCCAAGGTCCGAGACTACGTCGTCTCCCACCGCGATCATTTCGCCGAGATCTTCTCCCGCTGCGCCGCTGCTGCCGCAGGCGCTGAGGACACAGCTGCCGCCCTAGCAGATGTGCTTCGCCTTCTCTCCGACTGCCCTGTAGACCGTGAGATCTGCGACCTCGTGAGGGAGATCGGGAGCAAGAGGCGTGAGCTCGAGGAGCGAAGGGAGGCGCTTGCGGTTGTGAAGACGATTTCGAGCTTGCTTGAGAGGTTAAAGGCTGCCAGGGAGGATGTTGGGGATGGAAGGGTGGTGGAGGCGGCAATGGCCTTGAGGGATTTGAGGAAGAGACTGCGGGTGGTCGAGGTGGAGGAGGAGAAGGGAGGAGAGGGAGAGCCGGCAGTATTTGGGTTCCTGAGGAAGGAATGGTTGAGGTGCTTTGATGAGGTAAGATTGCTAAGATTTCGAGCAGGAATCCTTGACTGAATGTTTAGAGGATTGCTTCTTTTAAAAGTGTTCACTAAGTTTAGATTTTTTTTTTCTTTTAGCTACAACGTGTTCTTGCGAGAAATGTGGAAAAATCCATCCATTTCGAGTCTGAGAAGTGTACTGTGACAGTAAGGTCCACTTTAAGAAGCGGAAAGATTGAATTTGCATTGCATCAAGTTTTGGAGGCAATGGAGGTTTGTTGTTCCTAGCTGCTGTATGCATTTTTTTCTCCTAAATGAATAAAAGTTTGTAATATGCGTTGGAATGGAGAATGTCTATAAATCTATAAGGACCCTTTATTGCTGAAATTCGTTTCTGTTCTTTCCTGATACAGACGAATAACAATCCCTTGTCATTCATCTGGCCTATGTATGAAGTACTTCTTTGATAAGAAAACTTACACTGTTCATAAACATAATAATAGAGTTACAGTGTTTTTCATAATAATAATAATTATTATTGTAGAGTGACTGCTGCTATAGATATGATTCTCTATGCCATTACTATTTGTGAGAGGAGTGTTTGGAAGGGTGGAGAACCCGACCCTTGTGACAAGATGTGATTGCTGAAAAATTAATTTTTTTATACATTCTTCGACTGCTTTCAAAATTGATGAAGAGAGGTTCTTAAGCTTATAAGCAGCGTAAAATAGTGCTAAAAATTTATCAAGGTTTATAAGTTTTGAGTGACTTGCCATAGAGGTTTATGTGCTAACTTTTCTCCTTTTTTCTTCTTAAGTCATCCATATGGTTTTCAGGGTTGATGCTTATAAATTTAATGTGATAAGACTTGTTCATCAATTATGAGCTAGAATTCTATGAATCTGTGGGGTATTCATTCTGCAACAAAGGGCTCCATTCTTTTGATAAGTTTTTTTTTTTACAGACCAAGTAGTTTAATTGCCACAACAATACCATTCCCTAGTTAGTTGAAGTAGTTACATTTTAAATGGAATTAAGGGAGTTCTGAGGTATTCCCAAGTTATTTGCCAGCTACTAAAGTGGCTGTAACCTTATTTTGTGTAGTTTCATATTGATTTTTTTTTGGATCATGCCACTTTTCATTTCTAGTGCATCCTCCCTCTTCCTCCCCTAACCCCCCCTCCCCCCCAACAACAATCCAACCCCAGCTAAAAAAGTTAAAAAGAGCCCACACAAAGAATGCCTGACGCTGTACCTTCTGTAAGCAGATTGTTGGCACCTTGGATTATGGCCTTGCAAAGGTTGCCGATTTAATGATCAAGCATATCATAAGTCCAACAATCGTTAACAAGGGCATCATTGTTTTGGAAGAACTTTGTGAGGATTCTGTTGTACTGCTCAAACTAATTTCATCATCTACATCTCAGGTAATTTTCTGTTTTAATCATGTTTAAAGTGGGAAATTTGTTTGGTTTTCTTGTTTATCTAAGCCTTCTTTCATTGTATTAAGGAGGAAGCATTTATGAGTAAATTCCCAAATATTTTTCATAAAGGATGATGTTGATCACGATAACAAACTACATAACACATGAAACCATAATGCTTTTCGCAAGTATCATTGAGGTTAGTTGTTAGGAATATTTGTTATCTCTCTTTAACTTAAACCATTAAACTTCATCTAATTCTTTGTTTAAAAACACCTTTTGGATTGTGGGGTCAGTGCCAGGTGTGTGTAACATACTTAATGTTGCTTACACGATGATAATCAATCATTAAATGGATTGCTCCAACCTTGAACAGCGCTTTGTCTTAATCATTGATGTACTTCTTTGCCATCCCTTCCAAATATCCTTTATGGTCAATGCTAGACCTTGTATTGGGACTTTGTGTATTTATCAACTGTTGACCTAATATTTTAACTACCATTTGCAATCTTGTCTTATTTTACAGGAAGATAACCTAAACTAGTTTCACCGTGGTTCCATCTGCATGCTCACCCAGTCAGAATTTTAGAGGTCCAAACAACTTATGCTTAAACTTTGTTTCACTGCAACCTCTTTTACATTAAAAGAAAGAAATTCTATTCCATTTCAGCTATTTAATGCTTGTATTTATTCTCAATCTTTGGATGAATTACATTTGTGAGACAATGCATATGACGTGCACCTTCACCCATAATCCTCAATCCTTTATTTATTCCTACTCAAAATCATTAATTTGTGTCCCTTGTTTGTTACTCTCCGCATGTGTATTCTTTATTCTATATCGGAAAGTTCTTGAAATACTGTTAAAATGGGATTTTGTTACTATCATAATGCTGTATGCTTGATGTTTATTTTGTTTTTGATACTCCTATAAATGTATAATTTAAATGCTTTCTTGTAGGAAGACACAGAACTTGTGATGATTTTTTCTAGACTTATTCAGATCATAAGATTTATCAGCAAGGTCATTTGCTTTGACAAAGGAATATGGATGCAGTGCTTTGGAAGATTGACATGGTCAAGAATTTCAGATCTCATTGTATCACACTCCCTTTCTAAGGTTGGTGCACAGATTTTGTATGAAAATACTTATCAAAATGACATTATGGTGTTATGCTAATGCTGCTATTTAACCATGCTGCAAAACTACTTTATATTTTTTGCTTATGTTTGATGACTACATTTTGTTTGAAAAAGAATGTTGATCAAATGGTAAATGTCTCTAGGTGTTGGGGCACACATGCATGTGTATCTTATTAGATTTTATGTAATTGAAGATCTTGAAAATGTTTTAGTAATTGCTTGCAAACGCCATGATCTCTGCACTGGAGGAAATATGGACCAAGGTTTCATTTGCTTCACAGCACAGAACACAATCAACTAACTTTATGCACAACTGATCATATTTTACTAATTTTTAATTCGTTTGTAATTGCTACCCATTGTCTTAATAAATGCCTTGGCTGATTGTTAGTGTTAGAACACACTTATGTCTTGAAATAAGCCAGAATATTATGAAAATTGGTTTAACTGGAGCTCTTGTATTACATTTAAAAGAAGATAGATAGTTATTACATGATGTGTTGCCACCAAAAAGCATCTTTTTTCTTCATGGTCATTAGGAAATTTGTTGATGGCTTGAACTGACATTTTTTCACAAAAAGAATTAACAATATCATGTGTACTTCAAGAACTATGTAAAAGAGGAAGAGAAAGACTAAAACAGAGCTATAAGGAATAACCTTGCGTACTTAGAGCTAAATGATGCAAAAGAAGAATTTTTAAAGATGGAGTGTCATCTTTCCTTACGGCTCATTCTACTGTTCTGAAGCTCTGGATGATCTGCAACTAAGATAATCTTTCTTGAAGCTGAGATGTGGAAAGGTTCCAGCATTCATTTTGTCCTTATGCTCTAACGTTTTTGACCAGTATGTAATTTCTGGGTTAACCTCTGTTTATTAATCTTCATAGTCATGATTGTATTTTCTATCACTATTATGCTTGAGTTAACTGGGCATTACAAAATAACCATAGTCAAAGAGAAATCATGGAAAAAAAAGTAATGTATATGGATTGCTTTCTTTAGCTTTTAGTTTTGGTAGCAAAGATCTAAATCTAACGTTTTTGTTGTTGAGTTCTAAGTCTTGGATGAGAAATGCAGGGTATTGTGTTAAGAATTCAATAGCCACTATAAAATTTGTTGAATAAATACAACATGAATTCTTTAAGGAATTGAACTAAAACTAGTGCGTTCCTTGAAAATGACATGCTATATTGCCTGAATACAGTGAAAAGTGTGCAATAGCTACTACATCGACTCTCGAGTGTAGTGATAAGTGAGCAAGAGTTCTCATATTATGGACGAATGTGAGTAAAAAAGCTACTCTAAGACATTAAATAAGATTAGGAACTTAAAATATACAGATCCTGATAGGCAAGTTAATAGAGTTGGTCGGTATTATAATTCATAAAAAGATTAATATTTTGTGTCTTCAGAAAATAAAATGAGTGAAAGAGAAAGTCAAAGAAATTGATAACTTAAGCTTCAAGTTTTGGTACTCAAGTAAGAATAGAAATAGGAATAGGGTGAGTATAATTCTGGATAAGAATTTGAAGGATAATGTAATAGAAGTCAAATTAAATAGAAATAAAATTATAGTTTTAAAATTATAGTAGGTGAGATGACTATTAGCATTATAAGTATGTATGTCATCCAAGTGTTTGGATGTGAGTATAAAAAAAATTTTGGAATGATTTATGTAACATCTCGTGATCCAAATGTAAAGTTATTGTCCATTTTGGCTTTAAGGAACTACGTGATTTAAGCACTTCCTAGGAGATCATCCATTTTAGTACTACTCCAGTCTAAGCACACTTAACTGCGGAGTTTTCTGTCATTGGCCTCATGGTTTTGCCCCAAAAGGCACCTCTATTATTTAGGATCATGATATCTACTTATATGACTTAGGAACACTCATCTCTTTTCAATATGAGATAATTCATTTCTATGCTCCTTTCACCACTCTTTATCGGCCTAGAAGCCTGTCAGGAGCTGCACTTTGCTCCAGTTATTTCTTTCTTTTGGGGCATCACCCGGTGATCGCTCCCCATCCTCTTCGGCCACAAGCGTAACAAGCCCACCAGCCTTCGCCTGGTTCATCCTCGAACCACATTGTATTGTGAGAGATCAGCTCTGATACTATATTGTAACATCTTGTGATTTAAATATGGAGGTATTGTCTACGTTGGCTTTAAGGAACTGTGTGACTTGAACACTTCCCAAGAAGTCACCCATCCCAGTACTACTCTAGCTCAACGCTTAATTGCAAAATTTTTCATCATTGGCCTCATGGTTTGCCCCAAAATGTGCTTTAATAATTTGAGATCATGATATCTACTTATACAGTTCAAGAACTCCCCTCCCTTTTCGATATGAGACTATTCATTCTTGTGTCTCTCTCACCATTTTTTATCGACCTAAAAGCTTGCCAGGAGCTGCATTTTACTTTAGTGATTTCCTTCCTTTAGGATATCACCCAGCAATCAATCTTAGCCCTCTTTGGCCACCGTCGTTACAATTTATAAGAGTTAATACAAGAGAAATTTTGGAAGAAAATAATATTTATTAAAGGAAATATAAATTTTGAAGGTTTTGCTAAAAAATTTGTTAGCATTCACTGTGAGTGTGATTTTGAAGAGATTAATAAGGAGGGTAACTGTCACAATCCGAGATCCAAATAAATGAACCCTGTGCTGTGAACTATCAATGGTCAATCATTTAGCAACGGAAGCTTATAAAACTATCATCATCATAACGACTAATTAGAGCAGCTAAAACACCTCTGTATAAAAACAAATTAAAATATAATCACCAAAAGTATACAATATCATATTCTAGATATTTACAAGGTATCTCAGACAAACTCACATCTGACATACAAAATGATTTTGTTTGTCAAGAGTCCCAAAAATATTTGTATACAAGTTTTATTCACATATCTACAAGATGTCACACGACTGACAAATACATCACCTCCTAAAAAAGTGGAGAAGCTCTCCTATGGCTTCCAAAAAGAGCAGAAAGACTTCAGTCCCAAGTATGGCTCTCAATCTGAAAATTTTGGTGTAAAGAAATGAGTTACAACTCAGTAAGAGGACTAATCACAGCAAATTAAATGAATTCACAAAGTTACTTAGTTTGTCAAACCGATCCTTCATAATAACTTTAAAAATAACACACAGTAAGATAATTCATATACCACAAGCGGATGAAATGCATATGAAATGCAATACATATATATATCCCACCGAATATACACAGTTGAGATTCGATGTATAACCTACTGGCCAGAGGTTTCAGATATCCTCGAAAGAGGAACAGATTCATATCCTAGACAAGATTTTGCTCTCATTTTCAGATCTCGTCATGGGCCACATGAAATGACTTCCAGCACCAAAGAAGTCTATCCACATGACGAGTTACGGTGCTCATTCAAATTAGGGATTAAATCCCCCAAATTACTTGACTAGTCTTCACAGCATTTCTTGAAATCCAAACAAATAAGTATTTTGCAAATATGCAATAAATATGCTCCATGTGTTAATCAAACATTTCTTTTCCAACTTATAACATTCTTATACACAAGCAGTCATTATATGGCTCGTGAGTAGAGTTCAATGCAGTCATCAAAAACATATCAAAACATTTTTAAGTCAATAGAAATTCTTTTAAATCAATATCAGAATATTCATGTTAATTAGAAAACTAAGCAAAGTCGATAAATTCATCACAAAAGCCATGAAAATCCACTTACAAAGAATTTCCTTTTTCTTCTTTTCCTTCTTCTCCTTCTCCTCTGGTTTCAGCAGCAGCCTGCTGCTGTTGTTGTTTGCTTTGGCGGAAGGAGGCAGAACAGAGGAGGCGGAGACGGCCGGCGGAAAACAGAGGGAAAACAGAGGAGTGTTTTTTTTTTCTCTTCACACACGTGGCAAGGAGAGAGGGGGAAGGCAGGCGGTAACTGGCGCTGCTGGCTGCTGCAGCTGGCAGCCCCCAAATTTATCCTTTGAATTTTTAGGAAAATTACAAATTAGTCCCCCAACTTTCATATCCCTATAAATAGGTCCAAAATTATTTCTTTTAAGTCCAAAATCATTCATTCCATATCCTTTCTTATTTCACTTAATTCTAAATCTTTACCAATATGGCGCTGCTGGCTGCTGCAGCTGGCAGCCCCCAAACTTATCCTTTGAATTTTTAGGAAAATTACAAATTAGTCCTCAACTTTCATATCCCTATAAATAGGTCCAAAATTATTTCTTTTAAGTCCAAAATCATTCATTCCAGATCCTTTCTTATTTCACTTAATTCTAAATCTTTACCAATATTTTTTATTTCAATCCAACTAGGTTATTACAGTAACACTATTGTGGAGTTTTAAAATTGGCTATTTTTATATTGATTTTCAAGAGAATAAATAAATATGATGATTTATAAAATTGGTTATTTTTCAGTGATGTATGAATGTTTTATGTTAAGCATTGATATATTTGAATGTTTTACTTGCAAATTGTATTGCATAATGTGTTGTTATTTATTTCAAATAATGTTGTTGAGTAATTTTCGTAATATAAAATACTCTTGAGTAATTGTATATTAGACTGGTTACATATGCTGAAAGCAAATGCGTGACATATGTGCCTAATAATTAGATAGTAGACTTGTGTTAGGCTGATTACTAGTTATAGTTGTTGGCTTTGTAGACTAATGTATTGGGCTACTATTTGATTTATAGTTATACTATGGATTGACTATGTTGTTTGATTTATATTTGTGTGTTGACTCGTCACAACTTGATCCAACATAATCCGCACAGCTGGTTCTCTTATAACGATTACCATGGTTGGGTCGTGATAGGCTGCTCCTTTGGTGTTGAATAACTACAATTGTTTGCATAGTATTGCTGCCACTGATGATGGCATGTTTTGTCCTCAGGACATGGCATAAAAATGTATTGTGGATTGGTTTTCCTTAATACACCATATTGTGCCACTGAAATCTACCTCTGATTCATTACTGAGCTTAGCATTAATCTCAAGTAACTGCACGTCAGGCAATCTTAAATCTAATTGAGAATCTGTTTACAAGAAAAAAAGCATTTGTCCATTATATAGTGGGAGAGTGATCTTCTTCATTTACTGAGGAACAAGTAGTAAACAATGTAACTTTTACTGGATTTTATGAAACAACATATTTTGCATATTCCTATTAAAGCAGATTGATGCTTCTAGTAAGGATACGCAAAACGCAAGCTGACAAAGGGTGATTGGTTTTCCATGTTATGCTAAGGTGTCAACCCAAGATAGCTAATGTGAAAAGTGCTCCTAAGCTTTAGCCGTAAGGTGGCTCAGATTTGATGAGACAATGTAGGCAGCCTATGCATTATTGTTGGAATGCTAGAAATTATTGTCCTTCACACTCAACTTCAAGCACAAAGCTTTTCTGTGGGATTAACTGTGAAACATGAGGAGGGATTCTAAATCAAGTCCCATCTCTTTCTAAATTGAAGGATCATTGATAGATTTTCCATGGTATTGTCCAGTCAAGATAGCTTATGTCGTAAGTGCTTTAAGCTTTAGCCTTAAGGAAGCACTGGTTTGATGAGACAAGGTAGGCAGCCTATGCATTATTGTTGGAATGCTACAAATTATTGTCCATCACTCTCATCTTCAAGTACAAATCATTTTTTGTGGGTTTTGTAGCGCGTTAATAAGAGCTTCTAAATCATGTCCCATCTCTTTCTAAATTGAATTATCGATTTTCCATTGAGAGCCATAAGCCCAAGATGTGGTTGGATTGTGAAGTGAGAATAAGCTGGGCAGGATGGTGGAAAAACGAAAAATGAGACGTATTGGAGGTGAGGAGTTGGAAAGTGGCAAAATATTTGGGAGGGTAACTACTGGCTTTATATACATTGTAGTAAAGCACCAATGGACAGTATATTTTGTTGTGCTGGATGCCGGCAAATTCAGGGATATTGAGAGGTAAATTTTGGTCTCTCTTGGCTATTGTTTCATTTTAAGAGTCACGTATAGTATGTTGTTCAAACCTTTTTATATGCAATTCGTATTCATCCTTGCGTCAATGGATTAGTGTTGGTCAAATCTGTACATTCCACTGAGATTCGATTGTGCTTGCACATATGTAGAAGGATGAAAGGATGACATCTCTTCATGTAGTTTTTCCTTGGTCACCATGATTTGATGGTTATCAAATAAATAAGGCATTCATCATAATTGGAAAAGTTTTAGTCCCATCTGCTTTCAGAAACTCATTGAAGTTTTAGATTATTGCGGTTTTGTTGATAGTTTTGTCCTTGATTCATTTCTATACCTAGAAATGAAAAGTAGACACTTCTATAGTTTTCTCTGCCTGATTGCATTATTTATGCACGCCAGTTTCAGGATGTCCATCCCATGTTATACTTGTAACAATGCGGTTTGATGCTGAGACATCTCAATAATTTTTATGCTTGCTCCTAACAGGTTATCATGAGGCATTATGTGGATGTTTAATTCGTTTGTGGGGAAATAAGGCTTAAGGCTTAATGGTACCTGATGAGTTTTTTTGTTCTTAGATGTCCATCTTTGTGGGTGTGAATGAAGTTGGATTTTTTGGTGGAGCAATTGAAGTGATGAATGATGCTGTGTTGTAAATCTTTTTATATGACTGACTATAGAATCTGTTTAGCTTTCTGTGCACTACATTCTTCAGTTCGCATATGCAAAGTTTGGACTGGCTTAAGGCATGATTTCCTAAGTTGAATTTTGGGCTTTGGAATTGTCTTTTCTCCTTTCCTTACTGGATAGAATGATATATGTATTATACTAGACAAGATTATAAGGGCTTACACAATAAAGTTAGTACAACAATATGAGTGTCCGGTGGCTCGGAGTTGATCTCAACTTGAATAAGTATATACATATAATGCTATAAGTTTGATAAAACATGGCACAACACTTACAAATATTGGCCCAAGAGTTATGGGAGGGTTGAAATGGTATTTGAAAAATACTATTTAAAGTATGAAAGTTAAAATTAATCATTGGATTGTTAAGATTTATAAGTATAAATCTTAAGTATTATACATTTAAGTAATTTCTCTTCTGCTGTATCTTTAAAGCGAAAACAATGAAAACTAGTCTTCATTGAATTAGTGCATTCCTAAGCTAAGTTGATCTATTTTTTGGCAGATCATTCTAATTAGTTGCTCAACGCTCACATACCCTGAGTCGTATATCTACATTTACTTTATGTTTATCTTGTTTATGGCTTGACTATCCACACACATACTCCTGTTATCATCATTCTTTGTTGCAAGTAATCTTGGCAGTACACATGGGGGATAGAATATTTTAAATGAATCCTTTTCAGAGAAATTCTGACACTTGGTGTTCTAATTTCGCATGCTCAGTCGGATTCATCTGATAATTCAAAGATTCAGTAAGGATGAACTAAGAATAAGATTGAGCATGCTCGGTAATTTCTCGTGGGGGTAACTCATCATGTAATTTCTCAGAATAAATATCTTGGAATTTATCTACCAATTAGGCTAGATCTTTGGGAGATTATGTAGGTTCTTCTCTGGATTTGACGGATTCTCGCATGACCAAAGCATGTACAACCTCATTACTCTGGCTCTCCCATTCAAATTGATTATCAACAATCATAAAACAATGAATGCATGCAAACGAGATCGCACAACAATAAAGCAAAAAAAGCACACAGGATTTCTAGTAGTTCATTTAATACTCCATTTCCGAGGCTTATGTCATATTCCATTCAAGAATATTGACTTCTTGAATGAGAATAACATAAACCATGAAGCGTTGGCTTCTTTACTCAATGGATGTTTTGCCATTAAGCATGATTGTGTCAATATTTAATCCAAAATGACCTCAAATAATTAAGCTCCAGGATTAAACCTGTTGATCCGACGTATAAGTAAAGCAAAGGATGTAATTTTTGATGATCTTTATATAAAGTTGGACATTAAAGAAGGAGAAAGACACATACAAATTTACCGAAATAAGAGAGAAGAAAATAAGACTAGAGTAAAATATATTAAAGATAATTAAAAGTATTTTTTAAAAATAAAGACATTCAATACAGATAAATGAGTTACTTTAGAAAGCTTTTAAATGACATTTGTGATAATATAATTGATTTTATTGATTTTAGTATCAAAAAGAAGATAGAAATTGCTCTTTCATTTGGTATATAAGTAAAGCTGAAGTTGTGTAGGCTTTAAAGAAGATGGAGTGTGGAAAAGTAGTAGGATTGGATGACATTTCAATAAATGCTTGAAAATATATGAGAAATAAAAGAGTTTTTTAGTTCATTAAGTTGTTTAATATGATTTTGAATACTAAAAGGATACCAAATAAATGAAGAAAGATTGCATTAGTACTTATTTATAAGAATAAATGCGATATGCAAGATTGTGCTAACCATAAAGAAATTACGTTAATGAGTCACACTTTAAGGGCATGTTTAGCAAGAACTCCAAAAATGGGCAAAATATTTTTTAATAATATTTTAAATTTATTATAAATTTTAATAATTTTATTTCATATCCAACACAAATTTCAACATTAAAAATCAACTTTATTTCACATCCTACACACATCCCAATGTTAAAATAAATTTCTTTCCCATCAATTTTATAAAATAAAATATTTTCTCTTTCTTTACTCAAATTTATCCTCTAAAGCCCTAAAACTTTGGAAAAGGGTGATCAAATATAAATTACTTTGTGATACTAGAGTATCAGAAAATCAGTTTAGTTTTATGTTAGACAGATCTACTATGAAAGTTGTTCATTTGTTGAGAGATTTAATGGAGATATTTAGAGAAAGAAAAATATCTGTATTTGATTTTCATTGATTTAGAAAAAATTAATGATAAAGTTTCAAGAAAGTGCGCTGAAGAGTTTTAAAAAAGAAAAGGGTTTACATTGCTTACATTCAAGTTATTCAAGACATGTATAAAAGGTCTGTTCCATGTGTTTGGCACAAGAGGATTTGACTAAGAATTCTGCTACTTTAGTTAGATTACACCAAGGTTTGACTTTAAGTAGTTATGGAGGTTTTAACTAGACACATTCAAGAAAAGTTCTTTGTCGTATGCTTTTTGTAGATAATATTCTCCTCGTTGATGAGACTAAAAAAGGTGCTAAGACGAAATTCAAGTTATAAAGAAATATATTAGAATTTAAAGATTTTTATCTTAGCAATTCAAAAATTGAATATATGAAATATAAATTTAGTTAAGGTAGAAGTACCTATAGTAGAGAGATGACAATTGATGCTCAAGTTATCAGAAAAAGTGAATAATTTATATATTTTAGATCAATTATGCAGAATAACGAAAAATAGATGATATTATTAACAAGGTTCAAGTAGGATGGATATAGTACAAAAGTTATTTGACTTATTGTGTAATAAAAAAATTTCACTTAAACTTATATGTAAACTTTATAGAATAGAAAAATTTCACTTAAACTTATATGTAAACTTTATAGAATAGTCATAAGATCAGCAATGCTATATAGTGTTGAATGTTGGCCTAAAAAGCAGAAACACATAAATAAGAAAAGTATCGCAAAAATGAAGATATTAAGGTGAATGAGCGAGTATATACGAAAAGATAAGATTAGAAATGAGCATATCTGCAAAAAGGTTAGAGTTGCCTCAATTGAGGATAAACTCAGAGAGAGTCGGCTTAAATGGTTTGGACATATAAATTGTAGGCCGATAGAAGTTTTAATAAAAAAAGTTTGATTGTTGGATCTCGCTCATGAAAAAAGAGAAAGTGGAAGCCCAAAAAAGATATTGCAACAAACTATATAGAATGATCTTACATATTTGGAGCTAAATGAGGATTTGGAAACAAAGGATTTATGTTGTCGACCCCTCTTAGTGGGATAGAGGCGTAGTTCATTGTTGTTGTAGTAAATCTATTTTACAAACTTAAAAAAGAGTGTATTCATTAGTCTAAATTGATTGTTATTGTCAAATCAACTAGGTTCACCAACAAGCAAAAAGCCATATGCATTCTTGATTTTCTTTAAGCTAAGAGATTTGTAGCCATATGTATTCTATATTCTGGTTATAGCTTTTTTCTGCTCTGGCCCTCAATTTGTCATTATAAAAATGCCTGACTTGATGATCCCTTTGAAAGCTGTTGAAACTTTACCTGGTTAACTGTACAGATCCAAGTCTTTACGAACTTGTGAAACTTATGATATTGTATGAGGCTGGTAGGGATATGCTGTGATCCTGTTGTGCTCTACTAAAATTTTTTTGTAGCAATACCCTGCATTTTTGGTCTGGCTTTCTCAAATCATGATGCTACTCATTAGCTTATAGTATGTTATGCAGTAAACATTGATGAGTGGTTTGCATTACAGGCTGTTCCAGAAGATGCTGCCAAGATGGCAGAATTTGAGGATGTTATTCGGCTTACTTGTGAGTTTGAAAACAACTTAAAGGCAATGAATTTTTTATCTTTTGATGATAACAAGGGTGAAAGATTGAGCAATTTTGCTCACAACGTGGAAGTTCATTTTGCTTCTAAAAAGAAGAATGAAATTTTAGCGAAGGCTCGGAGCATACTTCTCCAGTTAAATTCTCTGGTTAGTTTACAGAATGTCTTTTGAGATTGCTACAGAAACAATTTATTGTTTGATACAATGATTTCAATGTAGGAAGCTACATCAGACACTTGTTTCCTGCATTTTGGTGCTTCTGAAGGTCCTTCTAAGCTCTCTTCTGACTTACTTTTTCAACCAGAAAGCTGTTGTGTATCAACAGCATTGTCTCAAGTCCTAGAGCTAGTGCATGAAACGCTTACGGTATTCTCACATCTAGAAATGAAGTTTCCATTTTTGTTGCTGTTATTCCTCTTCCTCTTCTTGTACAAAAAGTAAGATGCTATCTTGTGTCGTACGGAAAGTGAGCAATTTGCTAAACAGCTAGGGCAGCACTTATGATGCAGGACACAGGCAATGTTGACATCTGCAAAAATTAAATAGCAATATTGTCTAAAATAAGCACGTTTTTTAAGAGTTTATCCTGATGATTAAGAAATGTCAGTCCCACTTAACATCTCAATGTAAAGCTTTGATACTATAGGGTGATCCATGTTAAATTGGAATTTTAGCATGTTAGGTTCCATGAATCAAATTGGTTTAGTAATATGGTGAAAGAAAGCCCTCAGACAACTGGTTCCAGCAGCAACTGTCCTTTATTATATTTCTGATTACTGATGTTTTAATTGGGGATAATATGAATTGTTGTAGATAAACAAATTTATCTCATAAAAAATTAAATTGACCAACAAATATCAAGTTCTATATATATATATATATATATATATATATATGGAATGCGATAAGATGACATAATTTATGAAAAAAAATTCTAAAAAATTAAATTGAATGCACGTATAAAAGAAAAGTCTTGAAATAATTTAAAAGAGTTAGTATAAGAGATACCTCAGGAGGAGAGAATATTTAAAGAGGGGATCCAAATGAACATGTGAGAAACAGTGCTAAGGAATTTAATAATATTCATGGTAAGTGTGGTTTTGAGGAGACTAATGAGTAGGGTAAAATTATTTGAGTTTTTCTTGGCTTATAAGTTTTTTATTGCTAATATTTTATTTAAGAAAAGAGATAAACATATTATCACTTATAAGAATAGGTCTTTAAGAACTGAAGTTGATTATTTTCCGTATAAGGAAACAAGATCACTTGAACTGTAAAGATTGTAAGATCATTCAAGTGAATGCTTGACTACCCAATATCGATTATTGGTCTTAGATTTTAAGATAAAAAGCTGGAACATTTTAATGTCAAGTATTCATTTGAAATGTAATATCTCGCTTTCATCGATGTTGATATCAAAAGGTTTTAGTTCAAGTAACGGATTCTAGGCAATGGAAAGGATTTTATTCTGATCAATTCAGAGATCATTTCGAAAGATCCTCCTGATGTTTGTAGAAAATGTCTGATATTAAAATGTTCTAGTTTAGCATCCATCCGAAATATAGGTGTAAGCAAGTGATGCAAAATACTTCGATCATAATAAGAGCAAGAACATAATGTAGTTTACGTAGAATAATAATATGCTTTATAAATATTCCTTAAGATGGCCTAATTTAAATAGTTATCTAATACCAAGTAGACCTTATGGCACCTTTTTTGGTATAACCTCTATTGTCACCCTTCCTATTACTTACATAATTATGATCAGACTAAGTTAGTAGGAACTAATAGGTCATTAGTCGAGTATGCATGCATTGGTTTCTTTCTACTATTGTGTCTTAAAAGGGTCTAGATTTACATCCTCATGTGCATCTCATATTAGGTTGTTGTATGTGTCTACCTTTTAATTTTCAATATTTCTCTTTTTAATGTTTTATTTGAAATAAAACAAAATTACAAAATAAATGGCAAACTATTACATTTGATTGCGAGAATTTTTTTAAATGTAATTATATGTAATTAAGATGATTAGATCTACAACTTACGTTGGTTTTAAAATTATAATTACATTAGATGTAATGCATAAATTGTGAATTTATTTATAGCTAGATCAGGAAGTAGTTGAACCTTTACTATTTTAGATCTGATGATTATCAGGACCCAATAGCAATACTTATCTCATGTTTGGTAGATAAATTTAATTTGAACTCAATCACTAATGATATTTGGTTTAGCGGAGATCTTTAAATTTTCAAAAAATATAGGAAGAAGGTATAGGAGATTGGTTTGGCTCATTAGAGAGAGAGAGTTAGAACACCCTTGGTAGCATGCATTGATTCTTTCTTGATTGGCTTGATACTGAATAGATATTCGCATTTGGGTTAATTTGAGCTGATTGATGATTTCCATGTTAACTTGATACAAATTTGATTTGATATTGAATATTCAGAGTTGGGAGATGAAGATTCCTCATATTTATTTGAGTATTATATTTTCTTAGTTGTTTTTTATTTTTTGTTTTTATAAAATGAGGTTCCTATATAAGGGGGTGCTTAGTGTTGTAATGGGCAATTCAAGATGAATAAAAGTTCGATTGTATCATTGTGAGTGTTAAATCCTATTGAAGAGTATGGTTGGGACCGTAGTTGATAGCCTAGAAACCTAGCTATCCTTTGAGTGAAAACGAGGAAGACATACCATTCCCAAACCCTTTTCTCATACATGCGCTTGGCTTCAACTTTCATCTACCTCAACTTTGTCTTTCCATCTAACCTCCTATAGCCTTCCAACAAGTACTCTAGATGGAACCACCATTGTGATCTGGCCCCTTGCTCATAGGCTCTTGTGACTTGCATCCATCAGCAATGATGCCAGCAAGAGCTACACCCTGGAGACAGACGTGATGAGCATACCTTTGTGCCTTCTGACCTCGAGCCTATGTTGCGTGCATTCTGTGCCGAATTCCTTTGTTGCTTGAGTTTAGCACTATATAGCCCTATTCATGTGCAATGTTGAATGGGCCTGAGAAGTTGCGTCAAGCATTCTGTCCAACATTTGTAGCTCTATGCTGAGCCTACGCTCAAAGGCCCATCTTTTCCCGACTGCTAATGACCAGCTCCAATACCACCCATCCAAAGGTGTCATGCATGCAGAGCCACAGAGCCAGAAGGTCTTCCTGTTTTGACTCAACAGTCCTGTCTATCTTGCGCTGTCCATGCCTCAAATTGATCCAATGTTGGATTCCATATTAATGTAAATTCACATGTTAATGTAAAATATTTCGTTGATCTTAAAAATTTGTTTAATCAAAATCAAATGGAAATTATTCAATCCACATGACTTGTTCGACTCTAGACTTTTACTTTACTCAAACAAGCTAATCTGATTAACAAATTCTTGTTCATGACAAGATCCTGTTTAATTTATTTTTGTAATAATTTACTTTATGAGATTGAATTTTTTATTATCAGTCATATTTGAAAAATAATTGGATTTACTTATAATAATTTGCTAAATTAAAATTGTTGGAATTTAAATTTTGGTATCATCATCATCTAATTTTGTCTCGTATCATAAAAAATCTATATAATTAGCTTTTTTTCAACATGCGCATGTTTACCTAAAGAAAGAAAAAAACATTAATATATATTTTTTAAATTCTCCCTTCTTTTTCTACCAATTCATGTATATTACATTTTCCTTTTTCAATTAATATTTTGACTTCTATATTAACCATCTTTATCTCATTCTCACACCCCTACCTACCCAGTATCCAATTTTTTTATTCACACTCTCACTTACTCATCACCTCTTTTCTCTATTCACATCCTCACCTACTCATTATCTCCCTTCTCCATTCACACTCACCTACCCAACATCTTTATTCTTTATAAACTTATTCTCATACATCATTCAAGGCACACAAGCTTTCTTCGTAAGCTCTCCAATTTGTAAATCAAACACCTCTCTCTACTATACATCTCATCCTTCTCCATCTCCTTCCACTTTGATCATCTCGTCTCACATTCATTCCCTCTCTAGTGTGTTCACATACACAAAGAAGTGTCAGCAACAGAAGGGTGCCAACGATTAAAAATAGGTAAGCCACTTCGATCATTTCTTTTTTTAATTTTGTCATCTCTGTATTTTACCCTATCTAGCTTCATTTCACGATGATTACCTACAAGTGCTAGCTCTACTTCAAAAAGTAAAGAAAAAAGAAAAACAAATTCATATAAGTCCGAAGCTTTGTAAATTTAACTCTCAAACTTAAATGAAATTGTTTCACAAGAATTTGTGAAAATGGTAAATTCAAGTCTAATGATCTTGTGAGGTAACCAGCCTATGATTATATGATTTTTGAATCCTTGAACTTATAATTCATATAGATTTTTCAATTTTTTTAAACAATTATATGTAAGTTTAAGAAAATTTCAAATGTCATCTCCTTGATGTAATATCTTTGTGATAAATAAAAATCAAATATAGAAAATATGATGGTTCAACTCATAGTTGTTGATCCTTAAATTCCATTTGAGGCTAAATGTCTCGATTTATATTAAAATGAAATATGTTCTCACATTTGAAAATTTTTCGATTTGAACTACAAAAGGCCTCCACAAATCTCCTAAAATAATATCTACTTTAAACACTTACTGAAACTATTACACTCTTGCAAGAGCTTAAATTGTTGGGTGGGAGTCATTATAGGTTGTATCGGTAGTCATTACTAAAATTTAATATCTCAAATAATATGATGATCCCCTAAATGACAAAAACTAAAGGAGTTGTGCTCCTGCAAGAACTTAAACTGTAGGATGGAATATATTTGTTAAATGTGTCAAAGCATATAATCTTTGAATATGTCCTATCATGCAAAATTCTAATAGTAGCATTGTGTCTTGCTATATTACAATTTTACCAAATTGGGCAATGACCCTTTAAGCATATCTATGTTGCTTCTACAAGAGCCTAAATTGCAGGGATATGAATCTGTATTGATAAATATATCAAGGTATATAACTCTTCGAATAACATGTCTTGTCATGTAAAACTATTGTAGTGGCAGCCTTGTGCCTTGCTATGTTACTATTCCACCAAACTGAGCAATGCTCATTTAAAATAATCTTCATACCTGTGAAATTGTAAGTTTTTCATAAAATGATAATGCCTTTGATTAAATCATATTCTATTTCAGACTTCATGATGCCTACCCTTTGACAAAGCATATGCCCTCTATCTCGCATTCCCAAACTGGATAGGTAAGAACATGCTTAAAGTTTGCGATGTTAAATTTCTTGACATGACAAAGTCATTGGCCAATAAAAAATTTGAACTAGACTAGGTTTTTTGCATAAGGCACGTCATCGAAAAGACTTAAATCTCATCTACCTAATCTACTGGAATGTCTTTGAACGATAAAACTCATGATTCTTAATGAGTCATTTTGTAGTCGTAGTATTCATAGCTTAAAGTAAATCAGGTTCAACGGATAAATTTTTGGACAATAGAACCATGGGATCTTGACTGGGATTACCATCGCTTCCCAACTAATTCAACCCTAAAACAACTTCAGCCATGGACTAAACAAATACCGATATTTGACTTCTTTAATCGAAAGTTCTCTTCCTTATAGAAAGGGGTAATTAACCATAAGGGCTTGCACCTATAACAAGCATTCGTACCCGGAATCTAAACCATTAAGTGTAATTCCCTTAAGGTGAAATCTAGTAAACTAATCTACCTCTTCAAATATATTTG
Organism: Apostasia ramifera; assembly: GCA_019297695.1. Lineage (NCBI taxonomy): Eukaryota > Viridiplantae > Streptophyta > Magnoliopsida > Asparagales > Orchidaceae > Apostasia > Apostasia ramifera. The sequence goes on along the minus strand of JAEMOT010001579.1, from coordinate 96,063 downwards.
ACTATATGTGCATTTCATCTAATTGTATTTTCAGAGCATACAATGTATTCAAAATTTTCATACATCTTTTATGAATAATCTTTTTGCTATTTCATTACAGAACTGATCATAGTCTCAGGTGGCTTGTGCAATTAGTGTTGTCTGGTTTTGCTTTGTTTTATACTGGGTGTTGTACATGTGAGGAAACGTTGGAATTTCTGCAGCCATACCCTGCCTATTGGATGTGGACCCATCCATTTTAATCAAATGCTACAAATCCTTAGAACAGCTCTAACAGTTTGTTCTTTCTTTGCAGTTTCTTATATTATTTATTTTGAAAATAATTGTTAATATCATCTTAAACTTTCAGATTTGAAAAGATGTCTTTACCTGCTGTTGCATTTACTGGCAATTTGTGAAATTTCCTATTTTAGTTCTAAATTTGTTATGAGATGTTATTTGTAGACCTTGGTGAGCGAGGTATGTGAATATCAGATTGTGACCTGCCAAACAATTTTTTTTCATATATAAAAATGTTAATCTCTTGCCTGATACAGTTTATAGTGATCAACCCATAATCTAAATCAAATCTGTAAGTCCTGCTCAGACAATTTCTTAATACAAACCTTTCATTAAGCTTTTTCTGTAAAAGAAAGTGTTTTTTTTTTATAAGGAGATTGTGTCATTTTAATTGTTTAGTTCTTTAGTAATGTTTGTTTTATTGTGGCATGTTTTGATGGGCATAACACTGAGTTCTGAACAATCAGTGCAGGATGCTTGTCTGTCATCTCCAAGAGTGGCAAAGGAGTTTTATCATGCTGCGAGGGATGTCTTATTGTTATATAAAGCTATCATACCAATGAAGGTCTTACATAAACTCATAGCATATCATTTCCTTGGGTTATGTCATCTTGCTTCAATGGTGATACGGGACAAATACAAATGATATTTTAGAATTATAAATCAGTAATATTAATTGAAAATTTATTTTAATTAAGTTCAAAATATTTTCTAAAATATAAATTTATGATAAATAAGATTTTAAATTTTGTCAATTAAAAATTTTAAAATTTAATTATCTTGGATCGTGATAAATAAGAATTTATTAATTAGATTAGGACGATTGATTTTAATTCAATAAGGCAGATTCAGTGTCTCAGAAATGGTCAGAGGCGTCGCAAATAAATCCAATAATTGTTATCTTCTAAATATAGTTATGGTCATACAATTAGAGCCAAATAAATAATCCAAGTCGAGTAAATAATTTTATATTGAGATTGAATAATCAGATTAGTTTGATTTGAAAATAAAATTATACCTTAACTTAAGAGTTCAAGGTATTTCATTGCAATTATTCCTTGCTCTAACCGAAGTGAAGGACTCGGCGCGGGAAGCCGGCTCAGGTTCGCTGTAGGCGCAGGAAGCTAGCTCAAGTTCGCTACAGGTGTGGAAGACCGGCTCAAGTTTGGGCGCGGGCACGAGCAAGATCACAGATGCTAGTGCAGGTGCGTGCAAGACATAGGCATAAGTGGCTCATGGGTGCATGAGGGCAGCAAGGAAGCTTGAGTGACATGCGGGCTCACGGGTGCGCGCAACTGTTGTCATGCAGGCGGGCTGAGGGTTCGGCCACATGGAGGTGAGACACGCAGATGAAAGCAGGGAGCTTGGGCGAAGGAGGCGAGCCAAGCGTCGTATGCGAGGTGCTGGAGGGAGGCACTCGTCGGAGGTGGGCGAATGTGCGAAGACGGTCGGGTGGTCCGAAGAGAGTAGAAGATGGGAGGAGATTTTTTAAAAAATAAAAGATAACTAGGCTCTTTAAAGCACCCAAAGCTAACCCTTACCCTTCTGGCCTTCCCTATCCAAGATATCAACCCCTTAAATCGGATTTAGGCTCTGAGAGAACTCAAACATCATTTCATTCAACAATGACAACTCTCCATTACAATACAAAGTGATCTCTATTTATAGAAATCCTAAAATATGAAACAAGAAAGTAAAACTAAATGCAGAAAATAAACTTTCAAATACAATCAACTAAATAAGAAATATTTTAATGGAAGAAATATGGTGAATCTCTATCCTTCCAAGTAAATTCCAAATCTTTAATTAATATCAATTAGCTAAATCAACATCAGATCATTCCAAATCAACCCAAATCTGAATCTGTGATTAAGATCGAGCAAATCTGGAAGTGATTAAATACGGGCTGTAATTAGTGTCCCCACCAAATGGCATAAATATGTTTTTGTGATTTGATTTTAACAAAGCTTTTACCTAAAACCAGTTCGGGTCAGCTAATCGAATTTCTCTAATCAATTTAGCTTTGTTTAACAATTATATAATCTCAAATTAGTTGTTGCCAGTTACGTGGTTCTCTGATTTGTTTCTTGAAAAGAAAATTTGTTAGGTTCTAAGTGTTGTGATCATTTAAGTGGACTGATCCATTCTCTCACAAGGAAATATTTTTGAAACCTCAAAATTATTTGCATTCCTCAAGCCCTTTGGAAGTGGATGGATTAAAAACCATTAGACTTCCAAGCTTCAAAAGGAAAAAAAAAAAACCATTAGACTTTGGCATAGCCTAGTTAAAAAAACAAAAAAACATTAGACCTGGAGAAAACTGAGTGGTGCCTTCGAGGCATTCCTCATTGTTTGACACAATCATATTAAGTTCTGCAAATTTGAGAAAGTTACAATAAATATTTACTCAGTTGAAGGGATAACATTACCATTGGTGGAGAAACTTAAGCAATATATAGGTTGCTGATAGGGCAATAGAAAAAAGATGGATATTATGAAAGGGTTCCCTGGCAAAATCTTTTGATCAACCTCGAATAGGTTTGCCATGCTTAAGCACTAGTGGGTACTTAGGGCATCAGATTATCTTGCATTAGGCTAAAGCTAAGTGTTGGTGTGAATTCCCCTAATCTGTGCCAAAAAATTTAGATTGAAATCCAATATAATTACGACCAAACTGATTATAGAAGATTTTATCAAGCCAACACCAGATGATTGGCAAAGAGCTGATTCTGAAATTTAAATTGATGTAATGAATTATACTTTCTGATTATTTTCCTGCATGAAATAAAATAGCAAGTTATATGAATAGATTTATATAAAAGGCATCTTTGCTTCTACATTTTCTTTTTAGATTCCTTCTTGCCTATATTTTTTCGCAAACTTTAAATTACATTTATAATTCAAAATACATTACCCAATGCTTATAGATTTTTGCTGTGTTTTCTGCCGTACAGCTGGCAAAACAACTAAATGAAGTCAGCCAAGAAGCTATAATTGCTCATAATGATTGTTACTATTTGTCTCATGAAATTCTTGGGCTTGCTTTTGAGGTAACATTGCTTTTATAAGTTAGTTATCAAGAATTCTTTGTTGATAATTATGTATTTAAGTGAAGTATCTTTCTGCTGGTGCTATCTAATATGCTACTATATAAATTCCTGCGGAGCAATACAGAAACTCTTAATATTGACTCTTTTGGCATATGTTGTGATGAATTCAGGATTGAAATTTATAATTTTAACTATTCAAAGAAAGATATTTAATTTTTAATTATTTGTTATTATAGTTTTTAAAGTGGTATGAAGGGAAGTTATATTTTAAGCTTGGAACCAGAACTAAATCCAGCTCGGGTCCAGTGGATTCGGTTCGGTTCCAGTTCCTGAAACCATAGAACCAAGTCTAATCGGTTTGGTTACAGTTCCTCGTGGAACCAAACTGAATTGATCCAAGTTACATCTCTATTTGTTGAATGTGAGGAAATGATTATCTTCCCTTCGTTTTTTCTTATTGTTGGTCATGACATTTTCATTCACAATATAAGGTCACGAACCTTATTTGCACAAGTATGTGAAAAAGAAAGTTTGGAAAATAAAGCATTGCAAAAAAAGGAAACAGAGACAAAATAGGTAAATGAATAATGTGTGTGCTAAGGGATGGGATGGGGTGGTTTGGCGTTCGATGGTATGGGGAAGATAATCAGGAAATCTGAGTAAAATGAAAACAGTAGAGCAAATGATAATGCAGTTGAACTGTTTTGCAGTCGGGTTTAATCGCTGTTGCTCTTAAAAGTTAAACATAATACTAGGATGCTTTGACTGTTCACAAGACCGTACCTCCTAGGAGTAAAACCTTTTTATTTTCTTTCCAAATACTAAGAGAAAAATGGAAAAAGTTGTAAAAGAATTATTTGAGTTGGGGTGGTTTTCTTTTCTTTATTTTCTTTCTTTTTTAAGAGGCAGGGGGAGGCTAATCAGGGATTCAGTGAAAATAGAAGAGCAAAAAGAATGATCCAGATGAATTTACACGAGATCATCTTGGCACTTGCTCTTAAAAGTTATCATGGTACTAGAATGCTTTAGCTCCTCACGAAACTGTCCCTCCAAAGAGTAAAGCCTTTTTATTTGCATATAGCATACTGGTCTATAAAGTAACATTAAAATGCAATATGGTGTAAAACATTCAATGGCAGCACTGCTCTTTAAAGACAATAAGATTGAAGTAATTAGATTTTTTCTCTTGCATTCTCTGATATTTTTCGAGGATCTTAACTGAAAAGGACTACTAAACTATGTTGATCTTTTTTTTTTGTAAATTTTTTTTTATCAACATTAGTTTTGTAACAATTGTGGAAGAATCCATTTGAATCCAATCATATGATTGGTTGTCAAATTTTACTGCTTTTTTTCTATGTGATTCTCTTGTTCAACACAATCAAAACCTGGTTAATAATATAGATTCACTTTGTTTGTCCTTGCTCAAACTTTCTGTGAAGCCCAGAGAATATCTAGCTTTGGATTTTCATTAGTTTAGAGTAAGCAGGCTTCCAAGCTTCTGGACAAAAACGAACATTCCATTATTACAGGGAACTATGTAATTTGTACAAAATACCCAGTTATATATATTACATTAAGACAGTGAAGAGGTCATTGATTCATATTTTTTGCATGGTATCAAAACCATGTTTAATTAAGGTATCTTGGCAACTTTCTCTCGCAGCATCTCGCATGACCTTTGTCCTGATAGAGGATGACTACTTTGTCCTAGTGTCTCGCAACATCGTATAACCTCTGCATCTCTAGCCTCACCATCACAACAAAACCCTGCTGGTATCCTATGTTCTTCATCGTTCCTTTTCTTCTATAATAATCCATCACCGGAATTCCTTACAATCGCCTCTTCCATCTAGCCATTGAGATGGAAATAATCGTTGAGACGATCACCTCAGCAATTGAGACTACATCTTCAATCTGAGCCTATGCCCAAGTGTTCGTGTTCAACATCTCTTATTCCTCTTTCAGTATTACGAGGAATCTCTTTAGGCCAGACCACGCAGAATCGAAGCACAACCTTTAGGAAAGATCTTGTGATTGTCTCCTCAAGTCATTATGTCTTTGACTTCTTCAATGACATCTGCAGCTATTTCTGGCATTGCTCACCACCTCACTCAGAACCTATGATTCTCACTGCAGAAAACTTAAATAAGAAATGTTATGTTTTGTGGGTTGTAGCAGTGAAAGTTTGGTTTATGAATTAGGGGCAGTCAAAGGCACTTGGCCAAGAAGGTTTTAGATTATTCCAAGAATGACAGAGTGGCATGGGACTTGATGCCTAATTATTAGCTAAAGTCACTTGTCTCTTCGTTCATTTTCAATTTTTTAAGCTGAAGTATGCCATGGGAGTAGTGCCCTTGAAGCTACAACTGTGATGTTGGACTAATTCTCAGAGGAAAGCAGAGGGTGTGGGACACTTCGTCAGCAATGATTCATTTAGCAAGCAATCCTTTTTTGCTTGAAAGCACACATAGCACACAGTAGGAGAGTTCGAGTGTGAAAGCAATGTACCCCTAAGATATGGTATGCTTTTAGTGCATTCTCTAACTAGTGACTGACATTTTATCTCATATGTGCCATAACCATTTCCATCTTGCTTTTACTGCCTAGTGTTTCCAACTCAGTTCAAGGTCAGAAGTTGGTCTACTCAAGGTTTAAGGCTCTCTTTGTAAAGGGAAGATATAGTCATTTCTATTTTGACTTTCTTCCTCTCCTTTATGCGAGGTATTTGTTAATCTTTTGACCTTCTTGGTTGTTTTATTGGAGTGGGGACCAGGTTATTCTTGAGATGTTATAACCCACATTGTGTAGCACAACAATCAAGATATTTTTAGATGACCCTAGAGAATGTTTGATGAGTATTTTTCGATTTTTTTCCTATTATGGGACTTGTACACCTGTTCAAGATACATAGAAATATTTCCTGAGCATATGAGGTGATTGGGAATCTATTCCAATTATGTTAATGAGATGCAAAGATGACAACTCATAAAGGTTTATTCCATGCATTTGTAACATATTTCACAATTCTCCTAGTTACGACTGATTTTCATGTCATATAGGATTGCATTGACAAGCTTCTTGCCATCATTTTTCTCTGCATTGTTCGTCCAAAACTTGAACTTTCAAGGTAAATCTTGGGAGGGCACTTATGTACTCTCCTTATATAATGCTTATACAAGAATATTTCATGCTTCCTGTGGGCGTCAACTTTCAACCCAAACATGACCCAAACCTAACCGATTGAATGATTTGATCAACTTTCGTTGTTCAAGCCATATTAACATCCCTATTGATTAGGTATGGTAGGCCTTATACTGATTCAAGTCATAAACAGGTTGACTCGATTATGACCAGTGTAAGAGGCTCGAGTACGGGTTGGCGGGTAAACTCCTGTACAACATGCCAATGATTTGTTTACTAAAATTAGTATTTTTTCTTTCTAAAATTAATTTTAATATTAATTGTTAGATGTACATCACTTAATTTAATTTAATTTTTAAATTTATTAATTAAATTTTAGTATTATATTAATTAAAAGTACAAACCATTGAATTTATCAAATTTTTATAACAAAAATAATGACATGTAAACCTTTTATTACATGGATGTAGTATGGGTGTTGATGTTTGACCCATTTAGTAAATAGGTCTTGTTCAGATCAAGCTTAAATAGGTTGGGTCAAAAAACAGGCTGAGATGAACCCGAATAGCCAACCCTTGGTTTGATTTGGTTCCTTGTCATTCTGCCATTGTCACACATAGTTTGCGACAGGAGGGGGGCAAAGGGGTGAGGATCATAGGGGTGTAGAGGGCACAGTTGACATGGAGGGTGCGACCTTGTTTGGTTGGGGTCAAAAGCCCTCCAAACTCCTCAAAAAATATTTTTATTAATATTTTATATTTATTTCACAGCATACATATTATTAAATATCAAAAATCAATTTTATTTCACATCTTATACAAATTTCAATCTTAATAATTAACTTTATTTCACATCCAACACATATTTCAATAAAAAAATTAACTTTATTTTACATCCATGATCCAGCACATTCTTCAACAATAAAATATCTTTATTTCACATTATAATATTAAATTAATTTTCTTTCTCTCTTTACCTCAAAAAAATTTAAAATTTTTCAAAATTATATTCCAACCAAATGAGGCATAAGTGTACATTCATGGTAAGATAGGACTTATAAGAGTGATGTGTTATTCCTTATCTGGATATCCTCCAGAATATCCCTTGCACAATGCTGGATAGAACGCAAGGACTTCTTGTCCGTCGGCCCCCCAATGTTCAATCTACCATCTTCATTCCTTTTGAGGAATATTCTAAGCTACTTTAGTTATAGGATAACCTTCTTGTCCAATCAATATTATACTTATTGATGGATCTATATCATCAATAAAAGGCATTGATAATATTGCTCCTCCTATATTGTCATTGTCTTTTATATTTATTTACGTAAGTTCCCTTTGAGTTTACTAATTGTTAGTAAATTTACAAATTCCTTAAAACTACAATGTAACTTTTACCTCTGATTATGTTTGTATCTAAGATTTGCAAACTGAAAAGGTAATTGACATAGGGCATGGGTCCCAAGGATTACACCAATTGGATATTTCTTCTCCATCTTTAGCTTTTTTGGTTGAACCTACTCCATTATAGATTCATAGTTCTCTCTGGTCTACAAAGTTCACAAAAAATGGTTTCAAGTTTTTTTGGATTTAAAAAATTTAGAGTGTCAATCACATCAAATAGGGAAACATTGAAGGTCTACTTTCCCTAATCAAGTCACTAAGGTTGCTTCAACACTGTTTGCTTTAGTTCATTTAAATGTTTGTGGTTCTTGTCATGTCATTTCTAAGACAGGGTTGAGGTACTTTGAAAGTTTTTTTGAAAATTTGTAACCTTCATTGATTATTATTGAAAGATGGTATGGTTGTTCTTAATAAAAGATCATTCTATGTTATTTTCTATATTTACTGTTTTGTGTGTTGTAATTAAAACACAATTTGATGTTCCCATTTCATGTTTTATGTAGTGATAATGTGAAATAGTATTTCTCAAATGCCTTTCAGTCATTTTAATTGCATCAAGGAATGCTTTGCTAGTCTTCTTATTTACTGAACAAAAGAATAGATTTTTGATTGAGTTTGCACGCACTATATTACTTCATATGGGAATCCCCCTACGTTATTGGAATAATGCAGTTCTCACAATGTACTATCTTATCAATCTCATGTCCTCTTTTGTACCTTATGATTAAATCTCACTCTTCATTCTCTTTCCTAGAGATGTTTATAGTCTGCATTCCCTTGTATTTGGTTGCTCCTGTTTTATCCATCTCCCGTCATCTAGTGGGGAAAGTTTTCTTGATCAGTGACATTTGTCTTTCTAAGGTGTTCTCGACTCCTCAGCAAATGAGTTGTGAGAAGGTTCGCCATTTTTTGCATGCCTCCAATAGATTTTTGCTACATGTGCCTTGCAGCCTCTACCGTAATCGTCCTCCCTAGTTCCCGCCTCCTACAATCATCTTCCATCGCACTTGGCTCTCCCAATTTTCGCCGCGACCGTCTCTTGTCATGACAATCTTCCACAGATTGTCCTTTTGTGTGCTCAACCTGCACCTGTGCTGTAGTGCCAAGACAACCCTCGCATCTCCCCGTTGCCTGGTGGTTTACATCAGTTGATATTTAAGCATGATTGACGTTGGGTGCATTATTAGGCAAATACTATTACATTGCAAGGTTTAGAGTACACTAGGTCTAATTCAACCTCTGCTATGGACCTTGAGTTGGACTCTCTTATATAACGTGAGAAATAAGTTGGATGATATAGGAGTTCGAGTTACCCGCCTTGAAAATGGATGACGTGCACTAGCCTCCAAGGCTAAAGTAGATCAACCTAGGAGAAATACCACTTTTGGGAGGCCATTCCACAATGTTGTTGAGCTTTATATGGATACCCAAGATCTTGCTGAAACCTACTTGTGCAGTATTATGTTAGAAACCTTGATTCCAAGGAGCATTTGGACATAAGAGCATAGTATGTTCCATTACTTCCAGTGGTATGCACTAGTGATCAGAAGAGTCCTATTTGCAAAAATGAAACTCACGATGTAGACAGCTTTTATAATAATATTAAGTCATCGCTGATGACATGGAATTGAGCCTATCAAGCTTTCGGATGAGTTCAAGACAATCATGAGGGAAAGATATGTCCCTAGCCCATATCGTGATCATCTCCTTTCTGATTTTGTCCTATAAATATTTATCTCTAGTTTTTCTTCTTTTTTATTTTGTCCTTTAAATGTTTATCTTTTATTTATTTAGTTTTTAAAATAAAATGAAATAACATATTAAATTAAAAGTTTATTTATCTTGAAACTAAGTTTATTGTTTAGTGAATTAATTTATTTTATATTTATTATCATTTCTTGACATTGTTAAATTTATTAAAATTTTTATTTTTAAGTATCAACAACAACAACAACAACCAAGCCTTAATCCCACTAGGTGGGGTCGGCTATATGAATCATTTATTTTCATTGCGTTCTATCAGTTACCAAATTCTTATCTAAGTCTAAGTAACTAAGATCACTTCTTATAGTTTCTTACCATGTCTTCTTTGGTTTCCCTTTTCCTCTTTGTACATAGGCAAAATTCAATAACTCAACTTTTCTAACTGGAGCTTCAATCGGCCTACGATTTAGATGTCCAAACCATCTAAGCCGACTTTCTCTAAGTTTATCCTCAATTGGTGCAACACCAACTTTCTTTCGGATATACTCGTTTCTCATTCTATCCTTTTGTGTATATCCACACATCCACCTTAGCATCCTCATTTCTTCAACATTTATTTTATTTGTATATTTCCTCTTTGCAAGCTAACATTTATTTTATTTTTAAGTATCATTTAATTTAAATTTAATCTTTCCTATTTTGCCCTTTATTTTTTCCATTTTGCTATTCCTATGCCTTAAGTTATAATATCAATTTGACTTACAAAAAACATATGAAATTGTTTTAATAAGTGCTAAGAATTTTAGATAGTCTGTTTATTTCTTACTTAGAGTTTGATTTTTTTTTTATTGAAATTTGACATTTTCAATTTAATCACTAATCATATAATTTTAATATTAAAAATTCTTCTAGGCAGATATAATAACCGCTCTTTGAAGAAGTTAAAATAGTAAAAATCTATATGTTGCTAAAATCAAACATTTCAATTCTGCTATTAACTATATATTAACATATTGATTATAAATTTAAGTATTATATTTATAAATTAAATATACATCTTGAAATATAATTGGACTTTAAATAATTATTAAGTATATGCTTTATAAATATATATATATATATATATAATTAAAATAAATATATTATTTTTAATATACTTTTAATTTTCGCAATAGTCTCCACGAGCAACCTGCTAGCATCTTGGAAAATTGAGAAGTAAAATGTAATAGCAAAGTTTAGTATTAAAGTAGAATACAAGGTTATGACACTTGTGAAATGTGAGCTTAAGCGGTTATTGCAGCAGTTAGGGTTTAGCTAGTTCGAGGCCATGAAGTTGTAATGTGACAATTAAGCTGCAATTCAATTCACCTGTAACTCTTTTTTTTCATGAAAGGACAAAGCACATAGAGATTAATTACCACTTTGAATGGGAAAGTCTAGTTTAGAGAATTTTTGTTATTTGTTAGTTTTAATGATCAGTTAGTAGATTTGTTAACAATTGCAACAACTGGGGCTTCATGATATTTATGCGCTAACTTGAGAGATTGTATTAAGGGCTTGGATGTGATTTTTATACATTCTCAGGAACATGTGTATAATTTGTACAAAATAATTTAGTTACTTGTATTTCCTTTTGTAAATGATTGCTTTTGTGAGATGTCATCAACAAGTTTCTTGCTTGCTTTTTCATTTGAGCCTTTTTAGAGATTATGTAAGTTTTATCTAGGTATGTGTAGTATTGATGGCCTCTTTGTCTTTTTTTGTTTGATCAATATATCTAAGATATCTCTATGTGTAGTATCGTGCAGATTTTCCATCTTGCTTGAAAAAGGTTTTAGTGTTTGCTGATATTGCACCAAACTACTATCTGATGGCGGAGAACATTCTACAACAGCAAATCCAATTTGTTGTCAGTAATTTGAAAACGGTAAGCCTCTCTTATAATAGGTGTTTTCTTAGGTTTGCCTTTTTTCAACTCATTTTTTGCAGGTTATAGATGGGGCTGATGGTTTTCAAAATACTCACCAACCTCAAAACTATAAATCGGCAAAATTCAGCATTGATTTGGTATTGCAATTACATTATTATGTTGTCAGTTTTCATTATTTAATAATACAGTGGCATTATCAAGTGCTAATGATTTACATTATACATTTTAAATTTTACAGTTTAATTAAGTTGTGTTTATTAGTTAATCAGCTGACTCTGTTATTCTCTTTGTAATGCCATTCATATGTTGCTATTTGAAAATAAAAAAAAGAAAAATTACGTACATACTATTTTGTAAGATTTTATTTACACATTTACTGCCCTTTAAAATTTATTTTCGTTGGTGCCCCTTTATAATCTTAAATATTACATACATGCCACCCTAGTTATCCTCCATTAGGAATAAACAGAATTTACATGAAATATTTCATATGAAAGCCGTCATTGGCCCAACGCCATCCACAAGCGAACGTTGAATGCCCCATTATTGTAATTCGGTGACCATCGACCACCATTTATCGATTACCGTTGTTAGTCAGCCATGGCTTGCAACCACGCTAGCGCCGACTATTGATGACTATAGCGCCCACCGCCGGCCATCGGGCATTACCTGTTGTCACCGCCAACTACCACCATGGGTATTTGAGTTAGGTTAACAATAGTTCAATTATGGTAATATTAATAGAATGTCATTGTTGTAATATTGAAGATTATAAAGTGGCCCATGCATAAAGAAATCTTGAATGATAGTTAATATGTAAATATAATCTTTCAAAGTAGCATGTATATAATTTTTCCTAAATAATGTCCCATTATAACATGACCCTCAGTTTTAAAATAGCAAAAAATAATGTTTTGAAACAAACTAACTTTCGAACCGGTGGAACAAAAGGTTCAATATCAAATTGTGGTAATCGGGATCAGACCATTATAATAGAATAATTCAAAAATATAGTCCTAAAATATAATATGATGTTTAATACATTATATTTATATATGCCTTAATGAGTAAATATAAAATAATTTTGATTAAGTGTAAATTATTGAAAGATATATTATATTTAATTATTTTAGTTATTTGCAATAGAATTTCAGCTTAGTTGGTTCCCTCATTTCTAAGTGGAGTAGGGGTTGATTCCTTGTAAGAGCATATTTAATGCCCCATTTTTTTGAAAGGTAGTACAACTAGATTGGTCTTGTAGTTAGCTGATTGACCACGGGCTAGCTCGGTCCAACCAAGTTCGGGCCAATAGGAGATTTTATCTGTACTGTTTGGCTGACCGATTCACGATTAAACTGGTTGAACCGGTTAGTTTTGTTTGGTTTTTAAAACATTGGGAAAAAATCTTCTCTCATTTGTAGTGAATTTTATGTATGAATGCTACTTTGCTAGTCTGTGTTGTTGCTTGTTGCTTATGCAAATTATAGTCTAGTTGTGCATTTTATATCACAAAGTAATTGGGTCTCTCTAGTGGGGCCTATATGCAGCTTAGTTCTTATAATTTCTAAATTTAAAAAAAATGGGTCTTTTAGTTTGACATAATGTGCAAATAGTCATTAATCCAACAATTTGAAAAAAAAAGATATTTTTGCTTCTCCATTTGTCCCATTACCGCCACCGCCTCTTCCCTAAGCTTGAGTAAAATTATTTTTTTATTTTTTAGGTTAATGACTATTATGACGAAAGAACTTATTTGCACATTATCTCAAGCTAGAAGACCAGTTTGACTAATTTGGAAACTAGTGGGGCCCAATTGTACATAAGCCCAAACTAGAGGGACTCAATTTCTATTTATCCTTGATTTATTCTCCCAGTGTATTTGTTGTGGTTTTGTTATGTTCAGCATGTATCTGCATGCTTAGGAATACGTTTCCCGTTAACATTGTTTTTCAGGTTGTTTTAACTTTGGAAGAAATTCGTGTCATTTGGGAACCATTGATGGTTAGATCAACCTATAAGAGAAGCATGTGCATACTTTTAGATACTATTTTCTCGAGAATTACTAGAGATTTGCTGCTGCTAGATGATATGGCTGCAGAGGAAACATTGCAGGTAGTTTTTGACGAGTTCTCTGATAATTTCCCTATTAATGTATAGTGTTTACTGAATACTTACAGCAATTTTCAGCTCCAGAGACTAATTCATATGGCATTGGAGATTCTATCCCCATACTTTCAGTCTGTTATATCTGCAATTGATGAAAAGGAGAAGGTTACAAAGAACGGCTCAATCTCTCTTTTAGATGAGCTAATTCCATCTTTATCCAAGTTTCAGAGACTAGCAGGTATGTTCTCTCCTGCTGAGTTGTGCTGTCATTTTTTTTTCCCAGTTATTTTAGGATCTCAAATGTATCTTTTTTCAATGTCAGACTTGTTTGATATGCCTCTCAAGTCCATCACAGCAAGTTGGGAAAGTGGTGAGCTTTTAAGCTGTGGTTTTACTTCATCTGAGGTATGTTAGTTTCCGCCTGCTACTTGAATTAAGTAATTGGGAAGATAATCCGTTATAGATCCCCATCATATCTTGGTGAAAGTTTATTGGACGCCTCCCTTAGCTGTGCCTAATAAATAGTTCTCCTAGCTTTCAGAGTTTCAGTGCATTGACATAGCTCTTTCTTGACCTAAAATGCTCTTGTTTCGGTAACTATGGTAGAATTCACTTCCAAAGGGTATCCTGGGAGGTCACTCCTTTGCCTCAATGGCGCATGAGGATTGAGACAGCCACTTTCAAAGAGGATGCTGATCTCGTACAGTGAAACATCAACAGAAAGAATGCAAGAGCAGACTTAGAGGAGGTCGGTGAATGGAAACTCTCTAGGCAAATCCTTTGTCGAAGCAGTAACCCTTGAACTTTAGCAGCAAGTTAATGGGGAGAAGAAGATACTTACTGGATTGACTCTGAAAACGTTTAGAAGGATTTTGCTGATCTCAAAGAAGATGAAAACTGCCCTACAATAAAGCTAAGTGGAGAAGAAAAAGTCAAGAATCAGGAGGCCATGGGAAAACTCATCATCAAATTGTTTGGAAGACAAGTGTGGTATTAACTTTAATTGGAAGACTATCCGCTATGTGGAGACTGGTTGGAGAAATGGATCACAAGATTTGCTAATCAGGAAGATTATGCAAAGGCACTTGATAATAGGTGAGTGGTGGAAACACACTCTCGGATACAGAGAGCGAGGGTGGACCTTTGAGTTGCTATAGGGTTAAAAGGAGTTGATGGAGAGCAGTGGCCGAATGGAAGTAAGTGGATGATGTGAGGGAACATGGACAATGATGAAGGTAGGAGGAGTTAATGCTGTGTTCAGGAAGTGGGAGAAGAGACGAGGGAATATGCAAGTCACAAGAGCTCACCCAAACTCTCCCTATTGGCCAGTCACCAAGCCTAAGCCTACAATCCCAAGCCACCAAGCTGACACCATTCTATTAGGAAACAAAGAAAATAAAATCAGCAAATTCTTTTTTTCATTCCACTTTAGTCAAAATAAATACAGTAAGGTTTTGAGTTGGTAGTTAATACTACCTAGCTATCAAAAAATAAGTCAACAACTAATTAGTCAAAATACTATCCACTGAACAAAGAAACAACTACCAAATCAACAAGTCAACAGAACTTAAAAAATTCTTAGTCAATAACTACCTAGTAAATAAAGAACACGTCAAATTTATGTGTGCATATAGTCCATGCAAGCCCTAATTTGGTTTGCTTTTGTTTGGGATCTTGTGAAGGGCTTGTGTTGAATCTAATTCTTGTGTATCACTGGCTCTTCAGCTGGCTCTTCAGCTGGCTCTTCAGCTGGCTCTTCAGCTGGCTCTTGATCTTGTGTTGCATCAATTTCATTTAACTACGTAGAACTCTGCTCCACAAAGTTAAAATCCAAGTAGTCTTCTACTATGTTTTAGTGCATTATTTTCTAGACCATCTCAAGTCCGCCAAGTATCTTCATTGAATATGAAAATTTTCTGTTTGTAAATTTTCTTATAAACATTTCGGGTGACAAATCTAGAGCATATGCATTTGTACCAATTTTATTGATTATTTTAAATGGTCCATATACCCTTGGATGCAATTTCTTATATTTGGTTGTGGAGTACCTCTTAGGGGATGTTCTCCTTCATTACATTCTCTAGGAAACCTATTTGATTCATTATATCGGCATATTTAGCATTATTTATCACAAGAGAACTCACCGAAGTTCTCCCTCTTAGCCGGCAACCAAGCCAAAGCCTACAATCTCAAGCCACGTAGATGAGACCATTCCAATAGGAAACAAAATAAGAAAACCAGCGAATTTTCTTTTTCATTCCACTTTAATCAAAATAAATACACTAAGGTTTTGACCTAGTAATTCATACTAACTACCACTAAACAACAAGTCAACAACTAATTCAGTAATTAGTCAAAATACTAACCATCTATTGGACAAGAAACAACTACCAAATCAACAAGTCGATAACTTAAAAAAGACCAAGTTAATAATTTCCCACTGTTTGTAGATCAAGCCAAATCTATGAGTGCAAATGGCCCACAAACTACACAGTCACCATCTGGAAATCTAAGCATAGGTAGTTGTTCATCAGATCCACATGTGTAAGAGTCAATTTGCAAATTTTTTATTTATAAATTTCCTTTATATAGTGAGATGTCCTCAATATTAAAGACATTTAAACATTTCAAGTGACTAATCTAAATCATATGCATTTGTATCAATTTTACTAATTATTTTAAATGGTCCACATAACTTTGCATGTAATTATATATATATATATTTATATATATATATATATATATATATATATATATATATAATTTGCCATTGCTTATATTTAGTCGCTGAGCACTCCGGGAAACTTCACACATAATTCATTAAATTCTTTACAACAACAACAAAACCTTTAATTCACTTGGCCTTGTTTGGTTTTTTTTTAACAAAAGAAAATAAATATTTTATTTTTAAAGTTTAATGTGAGAAATTTATTTTAATATTAGAAAGCATGTAAAATGTGAAATACTTTTAATTCTAATATTTGTAGTTGTGTTGGTTGTGAAATAAAGTTAATTTTTATAATTAAAATTTGTGTTGGACAAAAAAAATGCCTCGAACCAAATGAAGTGGGGTCGGCTACAAAAACTATTTGTTTTCATTATACTCATCAAATAACAAGTTCTTATTTATCTCCAAGTATGTAAGATCATTTATAACAATTTTATATCATATTTTATTTAGTCTTTCTCTTTCTCTTTTTATATGAGTAAGGTCCAATAATTCAAATCTTCTTATTGAATTTTCCATCAGCCTACGATATATATGTCCAAAATCTAAAACGACTCTCTCTGAGCTTATCTTTATTTGAGGCTACTTTAATTTTCTCACATATATATTCATTTCTTATTTTTTCTTTCTGCGTCCAGCTCGCTGGCTTTGATCTGACATTGACGCGTCGTGCCTCGATAGCGCCGACGATGCGATGGTGCTTGCTATGCCGACACACACATCGGCTCCGCTTGGCGCGCTCGCGGAGCTCTGTTTTCCTCCGTGCTCCTGGGCACTCGCGCGGTTCGGCCTTGCGCACCCCGCCCGCATCGCGCTTTCNACGCACCTGCACACGCCCGGGCTCTGTCAGCGCATAGTGCACGCTCGCCGCCGCCCGCATCGCGCCCGCGCGCCATCTACGCTTCGTCCACATAGCGCTCGTGCTCCTGTCGCCTGCGCGTTTGAGCTGCCCGCACGCCCTGAGCTACCTGCGCTCTTTGGCGCCGCCCCCACGCGAGCCGCACGCCCGAGAACTTGCGACCTCCACAGCAGAGCCCTAATTTTGAGAAAATTACTCTTTGGTCCTTAGATTATCTAACTCAGATACGAATTTCAACAAAACCTTTAACCTGGTTAAGTCGAATAATCTGGATTTTTCTGCTCGCTTATGATTTACCTCAACTTGTTCCAACTGTGCGATTTTTCATTATTGAGTGAATTTAAATTACTGTTGGTTAAATATTGTGAGATCCTTAATCCTATTTCCCATTTATAATTTGTTGAAAACCGGATTGCGCCCTAATCTGAATTGGTAATTTTTCAAGTACCTTTGATCTAATTTATTTAAAATTTTGAAAGAAATCAGTTTTGCTGGTTTAATTAATTTCTCAGTCATTACAAAATTGTTCTCTGATATTTTAGCATTAGTTTGTGAATAATCTGTTTTATAAAATTACTGATCTCTAAACTGCATTATCATTCATCTGTCCCGCATCAAATTTGGTATCAAAGCTTTAGGTCAAGTTAGGGCATATTCGCATCTGCATGAATTAGATCATATTTGTTTTTATTGCATGCGCACTCGTTCTGGTTCCGAATATTCCATTTTTGTCTCTAAACCAACTAGTAGTATGGATCCCAAACTTCAAAGAGCATTAACTGAAATTATAACTAGATTAGATCGTATGGACGGTAGGATAGACCGACTTGGCGCAGAACTTTTATCTTTCACACTTACATAAGAATCGATGAAAAAGTGTAAGATTATCGTTGACAGTGGAAGCTGTGTGAATGTAATCGCCACCACAACTGTCTAGTGTTGGTTTAATTCTCGAGAGTCATCCCAATCCATATAAAGTCTCCTGGATTAATACTTCTTCCTTGGAGGTTACACAGCGATGCTTAGTCCCGATTCAATTCAATTCCTATCAGGACAAGATTTGGTGTGACGTCCTACCAATGGAAGTTGGTAGCATCATCTTGGGTAGACCTTAGTTGTATGATTTGGATGTTACTCTTCGAGGACGATCCAATTCCTGTGTGTTCACCTATAAAGGTGACAAGATCGTGATAGGTCCTTCTCTTCCTAAGGCCATTAATAAGAAAGAAATTTCAAGTAAAAAAGAGGCCTCAAAGAAGAAAGACCTTCACTTGATTAGCGAATAGATGAAAACTCCTTAATTTGGGCTGTTGCTGTTAAGGAAGTAAAGGAGAGTGATCCGGTCGTACCCCCACCTGAAGCAATTCCTACTCTTAAGGAATTTGCTGATGTGTTCCCGGAAGATCTTCCTAATTGCTTGCCCCCGATGTGTGATATCCAACACGCGATTGATCTTGTGCCTGGAGCAACGCTTCTAAATCTGTCACACTATCGCTTAAACCCCGCTGAACATATGGAGTTAAAAAGGCAAGTAGATGAACTGCTCCAGAAGGGATTCATCCAAGAAAATCTTAACCCTTGTGCAGTTCCAGCCCTTCTAACTTCGAAGAAAGACAGATCGTGGAGGATGTGCGTAGATAGTCGCGCCATCAACAAAATCACGGTCAAGTATCGCTTTTCTATCCCTGGATGATATGCTTGATATGATGGCTGAAGTCACTATCTTCTCTAAAATTGATCTTAAGAGCGGCTTTCATCAAGTTCGAATTCGTCCAAGGGATGAATGGAAGACAGCTTTCAAGACGAAGGATGGCTTATATGAGTGGTTGGTAATGCCCTTTGGGTTATCTAACGCTCCCAGCACCTTCATGAGGCTGATGACCCAAATCTTGCTACCATTTATTGGTATTTTTGTCGTGGTCTATTTCGATGACATCTTGATTTATAGTAGGACTAGGGAAGAACATGTTATACACTTATCTCAAATCTGTCAAGCCCTTAGGAAAGATAGCTTATATGCGAATTTTAAAAAATGTGCATTTATGACTGATCGAGTTATCTTTCTAGCCTTTATAGTATCTACTGAGGGTGTATCTACTGATCCTAAAAAGATAAGCACTATAGTTAGTTGGCCAGTTCCTCAGAGCATTCATGATATACGCAGCTTTCATAGACTGGCGACTTTCTATTGTAGATTTATCCTTGGATTTAGCATCATTGTAGCTCTGATTATCGATTGTATTCGAAAGGGGTCTTTCGAGTGAATGAAGGCTGCTGCTAAAGCCTTCGAAGAAATAAAAATTAGGATGACGAAAGCTCCAGTTTTGAGACTTCCAGATTTTTTGAAAGTTTTTGAGGTCTCATGCGACGCTTCTAGAGTTGGCATCGGTGGTGTACTATCCCAAGAAAATCACCTTGTTGCTTTCTTTAGTGAGAAGTTGAACGAGGCTAAGCAGAAGTACTCCACTTACGATAAAGAGTTCTATGCTATAGTGCAAGCCTTGAAGTATTGGCGACATTATCTCTTACCCCAAGAATTCGTTCTATTCTCTGATCATGAAGCCCTACGGTACTTGAACTCACAAAAGAAGAATTCAAGACACGCGAAGTGGGTCGAATTCTTGCAAGAGTACACCTTTGTACTTAGGCATAAAGCAGGAATCGAGAATAAAGTCGCGGACGCTTTGAGTCGTCGAGTTTCACTCCTATCCACTATGAGCGTCGAGGTCGTGGGATTTGACAAACTCATCGAATCCTATGAGGATTGTCTTGACTTTGGAGTCATCTATGCCACCGTAAAGGAAGGACAATCTAGGGAGTTCGCTGACTTCTTAATTCAGGTTGGCTACCTTTTTTATGGTCGCAGACTTTGTCTCCCACGAACATCCGTTAGAGACTTCCTTGTTTGGGAGTTACACGCCAGTGGATTAGCCGATCACTTCGACCGAAATAAAACGATTGAGGCCGTAGAAAATCAATTTTATTGGCCAAGCCTCAAGAGAGATGCCACACGTATAGTTGGTCAGTGTAGAACTTGTGCTGTGGCGAAACAACAAAAACAGAACACGGGACTTTATACGCCTCTAGCTATACTTGATCGTCTTTGGCAAGATCTTAGCATTGATTTTGTTCTAGGATTTCCTAAGACTGTCGATAAGCACGATTCCATTTGTGTTGTGGTTGATCAATTTTCTAATATGACATATTTTCTCCCTTAATCTAAAACATCAGATGCCTCTAGGATCGCTCGCTTATTTTTCGATGAGGTAGTTAGACTGCATGAGTTGCCAAAGTCAATGGTCTCTGATCGAGATACTAAATTTATCAGTTATTTCTGGAAAACTGTGGCATCTTCTCGGTACGAAGCTTAAATTTTTCACAGTCTTTCATTCTCAAACTGATGGACAAACAGAAGTAGTTAATAGAAGTTTAGGGAACCTACTTCGTTGTTTAGTGAGAGAAAATGGAAGAAATTGGGACATTGTCTTACCTCGTGCTGAGTTTGCATACAATAATTCTGTCAATAGGTCTGTGGGCATGAGTCCATTTGAAATTGTGCATGGTTATAAGCCTAGAGTTCCTGTAGATCTCATTCCATTATCTATGCATGCTAGGATATCTGAGTCTGTTGAGTCATTTGCACAGCATGTTAGGGAATGCATAAACAGATCAGCAAAAAAATATGTGCTAGTAATACCCCTTATAAGAAATTAGCAGATTGTCACAAAAGAATGCAGGAATTTTCAGAACGAGATTATGTAATGATTCAGGTTCGACGCAGTTCCCATTTGGAACTGTTAAGAAGTTACAAGCTCGCAGAGCTGGTCCCTTTAGAATTTTAAAGAAAATTGGTTCGAACGCGTATGTTGTTGATTTACCACCAGAGTATAGTATCAGTTCAACCTTCAATATCTCAGATTTGGTGGCATACAAAGAGCCAACAGTAATACCCAGTGATCCGTTTGAGCTTTCATTATCCATTGAGAGTGAACCCTTACCCGAGTGTCCACCAGCCAAATCCACTTATAAATAGGAGCAAATAAAGCAAATCCTTGAGCAGATAATTTTCACAAGAAATCGAGGATACTAGCGTT
Source organism: Apostasia ramifera (assembly GCA_019297695.1). Lineage (NCBI taxonomy): Eukaryota > Viridiplantae > Streptophyta > Magnoliopsida > Asparagales > Orchidaceae > Apostasia > Apostasia ramifera. Next base: position 74,766 of record JAEMOT010001579.1, on the reverse strand, counting down.
AATTGGTTCGTTGGAAGGGTTTACCTCCGTTTGAGGATTCATGGATTACTAGAGATAAGCTGCAGAGACTTGATCCAGATTTGCTAGAGAGGTATCACGGCAGAGAGGACCCCTACTCGAAACAGTCGAGTCTTTCCCATTCGGGGAGAGTTGGTGGGGACACCACGATCGATTGTCGATTTATTTTTGACAGAGTTTATCGACGGTCGAGATCTAGCCACGCTGTTTCGATCTGGATCGATTGACTATTAGGACAGATTTGGAAAGATGGATGCTGCGAATCGCTGACTTGGTAGATTAGAAATCTCTCATTCATTCTGATTGATTGGAGATTCCATTTTAGGATGATTTTATTTCTCGCATTTATTTTGTATTAGTTATTTTTATTTCTGTGATTGTTATTTTAAGCATGTTATCTGGTACTTCCTCATTTGTATGAGAAATTTATTACATTATGTATTTTTTTTTTTATTGAATCAGTTTGTATGGAGGTCTATATAAACGTCTCCCTGTTATTCTTATTTTTCTAATGCTGAATGAATTTGACTTATATTTTCCTTGGGATTATTTGATTCTAGAATAAATCAATATCCTAGATAGGAAAGGCCTTGGGCCTTGAGTGAGAATTCCTAAACTTCACCCGCTCCAGCTCTTCACTCCGGGTTCGATTTCATTCATCTTGCACCCTCAGCATTCACCCCAACTCATCCTCATCCACTCCGCCTGCTAGCTTGTGTTCCTGCATCCAGCTCGCTGGCTCTGATCTGACACGGACGCATCGTGCCTCGACAGCGCCGATGACGCGATCGTGTTTGCTACGCCGACACGCACACATCGGCTTCGCTTGGCTTGCTCGTGGAGCTCTGTTTTTCTCCGTGTGCCTGGCCCCTCTCGCGGTTCTGCCGTGCACACCGCGCCTGCGTCGCTCGCCCGGGCTCCGTCTACATCGCACCCGCACGAGCTTGCCAGCCACGTCACGCCCGCATGCGTGCCAGTCCGCCATGTCAGGCATGATCCGCGGGTTGCTGTAGTTCAGCTTTGAGATCCGGAATCTCCTATTGAGGTAAACCTGAACATCAACTGAATACTTTGAAAATCCTATGAGATTTTGTTGTGGTATTTGTTATTGGAACCGTTTGATTTGCTCGCCCATGTGAATCTGGAATTATATTGTATGATAAATTGTTGTTTAGGTATTATTATTTGTGAGCATACCTATACTACTGTGTATCCATAGCTCTGATTTGTTGTATGATAAATTATTTGGTAAATTTATTAAATATAATTTGAATTTGTTTCTATATATTTAAAATTGACTCGCTTCATGGATTTGTAGTTTCTTGGTTATTACATAATTATTATTAGAGATATTCCTGAATACACTTATGCTCATCCGCTAGAATTATTTACTGATCTCTAATTTGGATTGCATCTTGCATATTGTCCCGCATCATCTGGTATCAGAGCATGGTTGAAATAGGCTGCATTTAGGTATATTTATTTCTGTTTGCATATGCCTACTAGGTTTGGTTTAGAATACACAAGGTCTAGTTCCCCAATTCCCATGGATCCCAAATTAGAGACTATGTTGACCACTCTCATGGCTAGAATTGACCGTCTGGATGATATGAAAAATAAGGTGGATGAGATGAGTAATCGAGTCGCCAGCCTTGAGGTTGAGCAACGCACACATACCTCAGAAATTGAGGCCGATCAGCGTAGGAGAGAGCCCACTGTTAGGAGGACTATTCACCAGTCTACTAGTCGGGCATATGAGCCTTGTGATTCTGATGAAAACTACCTGCGTAGTATTAAGGTGGATGCCCCTAACTTCGATGGGACATTAGATCCCAAGGCGTACTTAGTGTGAGAGGATGGTATGAACCACTATTTTTAGTGGTATACTATGAGTGAGCAAAAAAAGATCATGTTTGCCAAAATGAAGCTCACCTTGCAAGCTAGACTTTTCATTAGCAACGTTGAGAGTTTGCGTCAGCGTCGTGGCCTAGAGCAATTGAGTACTGGAACGAGTTCAAGGCGATCATGAGGGAAAAGTATGTTTCCATCACTTATTGTGATCGACTCCTTGATCAGTGGCAACGCCTGACTCAAGGAACCCGCTCTGTGACCGAGTACATCGCTAAATTCGATGAATTTATGATGCGATATAGTGAGGCTGAGAGTCCCACGACTGTCTTATCCAGGTTTAGAGTTGGATTAAGGGAGGACATACAACGCGAGCTATATTTACGTCGTGTTGCTACGCTCGATGAGGCTTATCAGATGACCCAGGACTACGAGCGATTTCAGAAGACTTTTGTCCCCCGACGTACTGATACTCGGGAAGGATATACCTCTGTTAGACCAGCACTTATAGGTGTTAAGCCGTCTGCAACTTCTGCTCCTGCCAGCCGCCTACCTCTTTCTAAAAAGGAAAAGGGCAAGGCTATAGTTGGTAAGTTCTCATGTGGCAATACTAGACGTCCACTACTTTGTTTTCGGTGCTAAAGTTTTGGTCACATTGCTGGTGAGTGTGCCTCCAAAGCCTTAATGATAGAGCAGGTCCCTGATGATACTCCTCTATTTGCTGAGGGTATAGAACCGACTTATGTAGCTGACCCTGCATATGCGGAAGAATTTGAGGAGTACGAGGAAGAGGTCCACGATCATACTACTGATTCTACTCCTCTGAGAGTAGTCAGGTGTGCTCTGGCACAGCCTAAGGAAAGCGAGGACTAGCGTAGAACTTCGATTTTTCATACATACATTAAAATAAATGAAAAGATCTGCAAAGTCCTTGTCGACAGTGAAAGTTGTATTAATGCAATTTCCATTAAGACTGTCTCGTATGTGGGGTTGACCATTGTTGATCACCCACATATTATCGAGTAGCATGGATTGACGCTTTCTCCATCGAGGTTAAGCATCGGTGTCAAGTTCCTATCTGCTTCAATTCTTATCAGGAGGACATTTGGTGTAATGTACTACCGATGGAGGTAGGAAGTGTGATTCTAGGTCGGCCTTGGCTATATGACCTAGATGTTACATTATTCGGCCGTTCGAACTCTTGTACTTTTAAGTACAAGGGTAATCGTATCGTGATCGGCCCATCGCCACCGCAGTTGACTTCAAAGCGAGCGACAATCGCACCAAAGAAGCTCGATAAGAAGAAAGAACTCCACCTAATTAGCGCTAGTGAGATCGAGAAAGAGATCACATCAGAAGGGCGTGTTTGGGTCGTTGCCATTCATGAACTTTAAGAGGCCCTCACTGCTGAGCACCCACCTGAGGTGATCCCACTGTTAAGTGAGTTCGCTGAAATCTTTTCTGATGATTTACCAGATGGTCTCCCTCCTATGCGTGACATTCAACATGCTATAGACCTTGTTCCGGGATCTACCCTCCCGAACTTGCCTCATTACCACCTTAATCCTACTGAACATGTGGAATTAAAGAGGCAAGTTGATGACCTGTTACGAAAAGGATTCGTTAGAGAGTCTTAGCCCATGTGCCTTCCAGCCCTTCTTACTCCGAAAAGGGACGGCTCATGGCGGATATGCGTGGATAGTCGCGCCATCAATAAGATTATTGTGAAGTACCGCTTTCCTATTCCCCGCCTAGATAACATGTTAGACATGATGGCTGGAGCCACTGTCTTTTCGAAGATCGATTTAAAGAGTAGTAACCATCAGGTTCCAGTCAGGCCTGGGGACGAATGAAAGACGGCCTTTAAGACGAAAGCTGGGCTATATGAATGGATGGTCATGCTCTTTGGGCTGTCTAATGCCCCTAGTACGTTCATACGTTTGATGACGCAAGTATTATGATCTTTCATTGGCATCTTTGCTGTCGTATACTTTGACGATATCTTGATATATAGCCGCACTAGGGAGGACCACTTAGACCATCTTCTCCAAATCTTTCAAGTCTTAAGAGCGGAAAGTTTGTTTGCAAATTCTAAGAAGTGTGCCTTTCTCACTGACCGTGTAATCTTCCTGGGATTCGTCGTCTCCCCAAACGGTGTTTCAGCTGACCCTGAGAAGGTTCACGCCATATTTGAATGGCCAGAACCTCAGAACATCCATGATGTCCGTAGCTTTCATGGCCTAGCTATATTCTATTGACGATTCATACGAGGATTTAGCATTGTCACTGCTCCTATTACGAACTGTATTTGGAAAGGAGCTTTTGAGTGGACGAAGGTAGCAGCAAAAGCCTTCGTTGAAATTAAGGCTCGCATGTCTGCAGCTCCTGTTTTACGACTCCCAAACTTTTTCAAAGTCTTTGAGGTATCCTATGACGCCTCAGGAGTTGGTATAGGTGGAGTTTTAAGTCAAGAAGGTCATCCTGTAGCTTTCTTCAGTGAGAAATTAAATAACATTAGGTAACGGTATTCCACCTATAATAAAGAGTTTTATGCCGTGGTTCAGGCGCTCAGACATTGGAGGCATTATCTCCTACCTCAGGAGTTCATCCTCTATTCTGACCACGAAGCTTTGAGATACCTGAATTCACAAAAGAAGCTCAACCCGAGACATGCTAAGTGGGTTGAATTTCTTCAAGAGTACACTTTTGTACTCAAACATAAACCAGGAGTTGAGAATAAGGTGGCAGACGCTTTGAGTCGTCGAGTCTCCTTGTTGACCACGATGAGCATTGAGGTTGTCGGGTTTGACAGACTGAAGGAGACTTATGTTGATTGCCCTGATTTTGGAGTTATTTACGCAACGGTGAGTTTGGGACTGACTAGTGAATATCCAGATTATCTCGTCCAAGATGGATACCTTTTTCGCGATCGTCACTTTTGCTTGCCCTAGACTTCAGTGAGAGATTTTATGATCTGGGAACTTCATGTTGGTGGTTTCGCTAGTCACTTCGGGCGAAACAAGACCATCGAAGCCATTGAGAGTCAATTTTATTGGACAAGTCTAAAGAAAGATGTAGCTCGGATCGTTGCCCAGTGTCGGACTTGTGCTATTGCAAAACAGCAAAAGCAAAATACCGGGTTATATACGCCCTTACCTATTCCTGATAGACCTTGGCAGGACCTGAGTATTGACTTCGTTCTAGGTCTGGCTTGAGCGGTTGCACGGCATGACTCAATTTGTGTTGTCGTGGATACGTTTTCTAAAATGGCGCATTTTCTTCCCTGTTCAAAGACCTCTGACGCTTCTAAAATAGCCCACCTCTTCTTTGATGGGGTTGTTTGCTTGCATGGGCTGCCTAAAGTATGGTTTCGGATAGGGACGTAAGATTTACAAGCTATTTTTGGAAGACTCTGTGGCATCTTCTAGGAACTAAGTTAAAATTCTCAACCGCTTATCATCCTCAAACTGACGGTCAGACCGAGGTGGTCAATAGGAGCCTAGGAAATCTTCTTAGGTGTCTGGTAGAAGAAAATGGTAGGAATTGAGATCTGATCATACCTAGGGCTGAGTTTGCATATAATAATTCTGTCAATAGGTCCATAGGTATGAGTTCATTTGAGGTCGTGCATGGTTATAAGCCTAGGACCTTCCCTTACCTTATTCCCTTACCACTACATCATAGAGTTTCCGAGTCTCCACAATCATTTGCTGAGCATGTTAGGCATTTGCATCAAGAGATCAGTAAAAGAATAGGTCTCAGTAATGAGGCTTATAAAAAATTAGCAGATGCTCATAAAAGATTACAGGAATTTTTTAAAGGTGATTATGTGATGATTTGGGTTAGACCTTAGCGATTCCCTTCAGGGGTCGTTAAGAAGCTACAAGCTCGTGGGGCAGGTCTATTTAAAATATTAAAAAAATTTGGGTCAAATGCATATGTGATTGATTTACCATTGGATTTTGGGATCAGTATTACATTTAGCATTTCAGATCTGGTGGTTTACAAAGAACTAACAACAATACCCAGCGATCCATTTGAGCCTTCTTCCCCCATTGAGAGAGAACCAATCCCTAAATGCCACTTTCACAGCCTTCCACAAAAAGAGTAAATTGAGCAGATTCTTGATGATCAAATAATCTCGACTAGAAATCACGGATATCAAATATATTTGGTCATGTGGAAAGGTTTGCCATCATCAGAGGATTCATGGATCACTAGAGATGAGTTGCAACAGCTTGATCCGGACTTGCTTGAGAGGTACTGCAGCGGAGTTGACCCTTACTCGACGAGGTCGAGTTCTTCGCACCCAAGGAGAGTTGGTGGGGACACGACAATATCGGACTGTCGATTTATTCCAGGCAGGGTCTACACTTGACGTCCGAGATCTCACCACGTGACGTCGATCTGGATAGAGGATTGATATCTGCACATTTGGTAGCAGGCACGATTGGTGGCTGATCAGTGGATTGAAAATTCCCATTTAAATTAATTTATTGATGTGGCATGATTGTGTCTACACTTTACTTCTTTTTTTAGACATTCGTATTTGGCATGATTGTAATCCTTTTTATTCCTGCATTTATTTCAGTATTTATTTCCGCATTTTGAATTTCAAATGTAATAGGCCTATATAAAGGCATGAACTAGTGTTATTTGTTCTTAATCCTTGAATAAAATCATTTTGAATTTGAATAAAGTGTTACATTCCGGTGAAGGGAAAGGTTAGGGCCTTGGGTGAGAATCCCTAAATACCTTAAAGAAATTTAAGGTATTTCCCTAACTTTTTTCGCATTTAAACCACGATTTAAACTCAACAAAATCCAGGCCTCTTGGTGTAATTTTTAGCCCAAAATTCAAATTTATCCTCTTTTCTTCTCCGCTGCGGCTCGGGACGACTGACTCTGCCACGCGCACGCTTCCGCCTCCTCCTCCACCTCCGCCTTCGCCCCCTTGTCGGCCCGCCGACCACCGGCGAGCGCCGGCGACACCGTCGCCGCTCTGCTCCTCCTTCGGCTGCAGCCCTCGCCTAGCCTGAGAGCCACATACAGGCGCTCGCTCGCCTCCACCTCTGCCCCGTCGGCCCACCGGCCAGCCGGTGATGCCGGCGACCTCGACGCAATCGTTCCGGTTTCTCCGCTCCACTTTCGTCAGCAACCCTCACCCGATCACGCTCTCGCCTCATACGCCTGAGCCGAGATCCGCGAGAGCATAGCCGAGGACCGCGCTCGCTCCGCTCGCCCACCTCCGCCTTCACTTCCAGGCGATCCACCAGCCACCGGCATGTGTCGGTGAACTCATTGTCGCCCCTTCCCGACCGGCCAGCTCCACTGCCTTGGTCCTGCCATTCTGCAACCCCACAAACTCCACTCCGTTCCGCCTCACCGTCACTGCACTCTGCTTGCCCCTGTCACTCCACTCTGCTGTTTGGTATTATTATTTGTGAGCATACTTATACTACTGTGTATCCTTAGCTCTGACTTGTTGAGATAAAGTTGTCTAAAATTATTTGGTAAATTTATTAAATATCATTTGAACTTCTTTCTAGATATTTAAAATTGACTCGTTTCATGGATTTATAGTTTTTTGGTTATTACATAATTATCATTAGAGATATTCCTGCTCATCCGCTAGAATTATTTACTGATCTCTAATTTGGATTGCATTTTGCATATTGTCCCGCATCACTAAACCTCTCCATTATACCTCTCAATAAATAAATAACTTTATAATAAATCTACCTGACATAAACCAAAATAATTCTGTGATACCATGGTATCGCTACATAATTTAGGCTTAATCATATTTTCAAAAGAATAAAGTATGCTTCATTAATTTAATTCCCTAATAGCTAGTACAATCATATACATCATTTTTATTATTGTAAAGTTTCCGATCTCCGGCAGCAGTGACTTGGACTAACTTTTTTACTTACAACCAAAGCTTAAGTTATCAATTTTTTGGCTTTCTCCCCTACTCATTTTATTTTTTGTAAACACAAAATATTAATCTTCTTATAAATTATAATATCTATCAATTCTATTAACTTGCTTTTCAGGGTGTCTATATTTCAAGTTTCTATTTTTATTCTAGTGACTTGGACTAACTTTTTTACTCATATTTATCCTTAATATGGAAATTATTACTCACTTATCACTACACCTGGGCATCGATATAGCGGCCATTGCACACTTGTCATTGTATTCATGCAATATTATGCGTCGCTTTCAAGGAATGTTCTAACTTTAGTGCAATTTTTTAAAATATTTGTCATGTTTGTTTGATAAATTTTACGCTGGTTATTGGCTACTTAACACAACCCTTTGTATTTCTCATTCAGGACTTAGGACCTAAATTTTGCCCTTCAAGCTTATTTTAGCATTAGGCCTACACAATCATTGGGACACCCCTGGAAATTAAACGAAGGTCATTCAACCTGTCCTTTGAGGATTGATCAACTACATTTTACAGATTCAAGTCCACCACCTTCTTTTTACTCTTTCCTTACTAATATATCTGTTGCTTCCTCATTTTTTCTTTTCCCTTCTCCTTTTCCTTCTTGCCCATTTTTGCCTTCTCCCTTCTTCTTCTCCTCTTTCCTCCTTTATCCTTTACGAGAATATAGTGGTGCTCTTCACTGGCATGGAGGGGAGCAAATGAAGTGCTAGCTGATATGGCATTCCCAAACTTCGAAGGATTGGGAGGAAGCTTTGAATCTGCCAGCGAACCTCCCCAATATAGATGTCATGTTAGAATTCTCAAAAAGACGGTATAGTCTCCTAAGGTGCAACCTGCGAGCCACAACCACAGAGAACAAACCTTACTAAGCTCTCCATCTTTTTTCCTCTCTTTGCTTATTGTAACCATCCCACCACTTGTAACGAAACTGAGACTTACGAGATCTTAAACATCCATCGACCGGCACAGTGATTTTCTCCTCTTCTTCTTTTCGGGTTTCACTGTAAGAACTTGTGTTCTCTGTGTCTTCGGGGAATCTCTTTTCTCAACTATTAGATCTAGTTGATGGAATTCTCGTCAGTGCACTCGGAACGGAATTGTGAATTTGCATACTAATTTATATTTTATGCCTGTTCCCACAGGTATTTGATGTGTATGCGTTGTATTTATAAGGTATCTTATGTGCATGTGTTGCGTAGTGTATTTTTAACTAGATCATATTTTTAATGGTCCTGCCATACATTTTAATTCATGCCATTGTACATTGTATACACACAAATGCATGTTTAGGTCAAGACCTAAGTCCGGAAAATCATCTCGATTCAGAATTTTTAGTCGAACCAAATTCGATTTGAAAAGATTGATTTCAATTGGAGGTTAACTTGAACTGCGTCTATGGTTTCCCATATGCAGGTAGAAAACTTTATCAGAGCAGTGTTCACTGATTCAACCCTAAGAAAAGAATGTTTATGGCGCATAGAAAATACAAAACTGTAGGAAGGTGATTACTGATGAATTAAAGCACAGAATCAGTTAACATAGCAAAGATGGATATAATTTATGAGGCTTATATATAACTTTCATTTTTAATGTTTTTATTTATCCTGCTAATGATTTACTATTGTAAATTTCCAGTAATTATCTATTTTTTGTTAGCTAAAACTGTTGCTATTTGTTTAATATTTTCTGATTATCTATGTATATATGGCTAAATGTTGGCTTCGTTTAGTTCGAATTTTTTTTCAAATAAGAGAAAAAAATAATTTTTTTTTTACATTTAATAACAAAAAATTATTTTAATATTAAAAAAATATGTAAGAAATAAAATAAAGTTAATTTTAATATTTGTATTTATTTTGGATGTGAAACATAAGGAACTTTAGATTTTAAAATATTTTCTCCGTCCTTTGGCTTATCATTCTGAAAAGCTTGAATAATAGAACACATGAATTTCAAAAAATTAAACTCAAATAATCTAGAACTTATTCAAAAACCAACCAAACAACTAAACTAAGACCCGCAAATTCTTGAAATGCTATCCTAATTCATTAGTTCATATGTGGTGCTGTTCGTGAAGAGAATGCATATAGTACAGAAAAAAAAAATTACATATAGGACAATTTTATCAAAATTATGCATTTTATTGAAATAATTTAAGAAATATATATATATATTACATCCAATTTTATATAATATGATGCATTTCATCAGATTTTGCTACATCTTTTTAATTTTATTGCAGTAAATATTAAAAAATTTATATTTTACTGAACTAAATTTAAAATATATTGCATATAATACAAGTAAAATTTATTTGAATAAAACTAAAATAGGATAAAGTTTTAAAATTGAGTATGAAATGTAAACTTTTAAAAAAATTAAATAAAATGTGAATTTAATAGAATTCTGTTATGTAAATCTCAAAAAAACAAAATCAAAAAACAAGTCTCTCTTATATTATTGATAAGAATTAGTCACCTCTGGCAACTCTAACTGAGTTCTCCATTCAAAGAAAAAAGAATCAAATAATATGACCATCAAAAATAAACATGAATAATAAGAGACAAATAACATGATATGCCTTCAATATGGCATTTTATATTACTGTCTCAATAAAACATAACGTTATCTGATATTGCTCAAGACATCTAGTTGCATTATATTCTCAAGTAAAAGACGGCTCGTAAATTTTCCCAATTTTGTTTCCTCATCGAACAGCCGCTAATATTTAAGTCTTCGAGGTTAACTCTCACCTTTTCGTTCCTGTTTAACTAAATAAGTTTTTTTTTTAAGAACTAAAATATCCTCTGCCTTTCTGTTATAAATATTTCGGGGTAAAAAGGAAAACACCTCACATTTAACAGCTCAATACCTGGAGAAAATGGGACTTGAGGAATCAAAATTGGAAAAATTTAAAAATTTAGACCCACTAAAGAGTACCACCCACATGCCTTGATCTTCTTAACGCAATTTACTCATAAAAAATTACAGACAAAAGGAAATACATGTAATCTGCCCCAATTAGTTTTAAGATTACGGCTTTGTTCTTCGTGTTGTCCACCTCCAGTATGTACAGGAGTACAACTGCAGCAAAATTTCCTCTCCACAACACCAGGAGGGGAAAAATCAGGAGGATTGCACCATTTCTTTGAATTCAGAAGAGCTTGGTGTATTTGTGGAGGGTGGTTCTGCAGTTTTGTGGACTGAGTTATTCCGCCGGAACCGAACAAATGGTCTTCTTAAAATTTGCCATCCATGAGGCTTCAATTGGCCCATCAGTTTGAGCTGCTCCCTTTTGAATTTTCTATTGGCAAACCACAGACCTCCCCGCCAACCAAACCCATACCTGCAAATTTGATCATGAATATATGGAAGCTATCATGGTAGATGGGCTAAGTCGCTAACAGTTATGCTTGAAACTTGAAAATCGCATGATAATGGCTTGAAGTTTACTCAATTTTCTGGACTAAGTGAGCTTGATTGAACTTTGAAATGGAGCATCCAAGTATCCAAGTCCAAATGGTCATATTTATACTGGGCAGACGTATGTATAACACATTAATGTTTACAGTGTCATATAGTGTATAGAAGATATTATAATTTATGCATGCACAATTACACAAACTAGATAAAATCCTTGTAGAGTTATATATCGTAATTGCTGACGGAGAAAGATGGGAGTCCTGAAAATTAGCGGCACACAACATTTCTAGCCCAAAATGCTAGCACAAAGAAGAAGCCAAGAATCATCCAGAAAAACACATAAAGATATATGGTAGTTAAGAGATAGCTTCCTCTACGTCCACCGAAGAGTCAAAGAAAAAGGGGTTTCACTAATGCTGAGAAAGGTTTGGTCAGAGAACCGACACAAGAAGAAAAAAGAAGAAAAGAGTACAAGTTTAGTCTATCTTCGATGAGCATAAAAAAATGTTGACGGAAAGAGTTGGGAGTCCTGAAAATTAGCGGCACACAACGTTTCTAGCCCAGAGCGTTGGCACAAAGGAGAAACCAAGAATCATCGAGAAAAACACACAAAATATAAAATGGTTTAAGGATAGCTTCCCTTACGTCCACCGGAGAGTCAGAAAAAAGGGGTTTCACTAATGTTGAAAAAGATTTGGTTAGAGGACTAATACAAGAAAAAGAAAATAATACAAGCTTAATTTATCTTCAATAAGCGTGAAAAATGCTAACGGAAAGAGATGGGAGTTCTGAGAATTAGCGGCACACAATATTTTTAGCCTAGAACGCTGGCATAGAGGTGGAGCCAAGAATCATCCCAAAAAATGCATAAGGATATAAGATGGTTCAGGGATAGCTTCCCCTATGTTCACCAAAAAGACAAAGAAAAAAGAATTTCACTAATGCTGTAAAAGGTTTGGTTAGAGGACAAATACGAGGAGAAGAAAGAAGAAGAAAAGAGTACAAGCTTAGTTTGTCTTCAATGAGAGTGAGTCTGGTCGTTTGTCGATGATTCCTTTGATTCCTCTCTTCTTTTTTTTCTGATCTTTTGCCTCTGGAGCTCCGCCCAGAGGTATTTATAGGTGAGATGTAGTGGAGTTCAGTGGGTTCTCAAGGCAAAATATCATAACCGTCGGCTCCATACTGTCGACCTCACCATTGTCGGCTCCAGGAAGATTGTCGATAATGGTAAAGGCATGCGAGTCCTCAGTTTGTGTGACTGGCGGGAATCTGCACCTAGTAAAAATCGTGTTGACATGGCAATCTTCATCAGGCTGTGGGGCAGCGACAACGACGGATGAACAATGTTCGTGGGCGGTATTACTGGGAGCAATGAATGGCCAAACATCGTGGCCGATGTTACTGTAGGAAGGTGGATAGCTAAACATCGTAGCCAAGTTTAGAGATAAACTAGGGATGATCAAACCTCATGGCCGAGATTAGAAATCTGCAAAGATGAATAAAACATCGTGCACAATGGTAAAAAGTGAAAGCCTTTAGATGCCACGTGTATGGATGAGATTCAACGCTGAATCCAAGTGTTAACAGTAATACAATGTATGTCTAACACAAAATGCAAGGGAGATAACTCTAGCTTATATCAACTTCAAACTAATATTGAATGTCATGCAGATAACTCAGTTCAAATCAACTTCAAAACAAAAATGAAATCAATTAGCTTTTAACTTGAATCAAGTGCTTAACTGGAAATAAAAAACCTTGATTTTCAACTAAGATTGACTCACTCTAAAGAGGAAGAGAAAAATCAAAAAAGATATAATACGTAACTATAATGAATGATTTTATATACTTAGAGCTAGATGATGAGCTATTATTTGATAGTGTAATAAAAATAAAGGATTCATATAGCCAACCTCACCTAGTGGGATAAAAGCTTGAATCAAGCTCCTACAATTGCTGTTACTTGGGAAAGAGTTAGTTATATGCAAGTACATCATTTTCCTGTGTATTATTGGGAGTAAAATAATTTGACAAGGAGACGAAAGGCTAGGTGTCAGAGTACCTGACGTGGGGAAATATTCAAACTAAATTGCCATATATAAAAATTTTCTTCATAAAGATTAATAGTCAAAAAGAAACAAAAGCAAGCACAAAATGTTGACATAAAGCCTGATGATGTTCACAACAAAAGCTAAGCACGCAACTTAAGAAGAAGAAAAACTAACAAAAAAATGTTTGCCTTAAAAGAGAACTAACCCTATAAGCAAAGAAGTTCCAGCAGTGGCAATGCAAGCTGCGGTACTAACATTTCCAGAATTCACAACCCTTTTGAACTCTTCATGTTTGGCGTCATAATTTTTCGCCATCTGCCAAACAAACATTGCCACCATTAAAGCAACTATGTAATCCTAAGATAATATGGTTATTTCACAACGACGTAAGAAAAAATGGTAATAATGCTTATCATGATTTAACCAGGACTACAATTACAAAATCAACAAAAATAAAGAAGCAAAACCGATACTTTTTGAATTATTAACAAAGCTAGCCAACATAGCTGACAAACATGATATTACATTTAATGCTCACACTACGGAATATATGATAAACAACAGATTAAAATGTAAGTTGTGTACAGTTTATAGAGAAACAAAATATCAAGCAACCCTCTTTCTAATTATTGAAAAAAATATTTTCACACAAATCCAGAGTTTTAGCTTTCACCAATCAGGGAATGCGGAAGGGAGACACAGAATTTTGGGAAGACAACAATAATTTATCCAATTTTAAAAAACTGTTTAACATACAAAGCAACAAAAAATTTATAGAAATTAACTATACAAAGACAAGAAAATATTTAAACAGGCCACAATTACTTATTAGGAAAATAATATTCCACCCTTAATAAGAAGAAAATAAAGTAGTATTCTCCAACAATAAGACAAGCAAACGAGCACTCAAAACAACAAGAGACAACACACAGCACAGCATAGCATGCCTCTTTCTCTATTTCTCAAAAGATCTAGAACTACTTAAACACCCCTCTGAATGCACTAACATAATATGAACATCCATCTATGCGCTGCAATACTCGGCCTAGTCTGATTGGAGTATATTTTTTAGATGGTTTGGGTTGTTTTGGGGCTAGAGAGAGAAACTTATTTAAATATTAGAAAAATTACATGCATGCCACTAAAATTTAGCTGTTTTATATATTTGGCACTCAAATTTTTAATATTACATATTAACCACAGAAATTATATAAAAATTACAACTCATACACAACTCATACCATAAAGTTGTGGCAAGTATGTAGCAAATATAACTTTATATTGATTTTTGTGGCTAATATATAATATTAAAGATTTGGGTATCAAATATATAAAATAGTTAAATCTTAGTGGCATGTATGTAGTTACCCCTATATAATTGATATGAAATAAAGTTAATTTATTATTAAAAACTGTATTAAATGTGCAATAAAGTTTTTTTATTGAAATATGTATAACAAATAAAATAAAGTTGATTTTTAATATTAAATTTATATAAAATATGAAATAAATATTAGTGGGGTTTTCAGGAGGGAATTGAAGTATTTTGGGGAATTTGCTTCCAATACAGACTCCATAATGTTTAATACACCAATATATGTATGTGCATTTGTTATTGTGGTGGGGACAGATCAGCATCGAATTGGATGGCTAGGATGACGTCATGTACTGAATCAAAATTCAAATTCAAATTAATTAAAGCTATTAGAGATTTCCATATTAGCTTTATTTGATTTGATTTGATTTGATTCAGAGCATATCTGGAAGATTTGGAGACTCACCACATTTGGAGCTGATTTTATTTTATTGTTCCATATTTGCTTTTATTTATTTGGTATTTTATTTCCTGCATTTAGTATTGTATTTCCAAATTTTACATGGGATCTCTCTATATAAAGAGGTCGCCTTGCATTGTAAGAAAAAGAGTAATTGAGATGAATGAAATTGTGTTTGAGTTTTCTCAGAGCCTAGATCCGGGTTAAGGGGTCGATATTCCGGTGAAGGAAAGGGTAGGGTTAGCCTTTGGTGAGAATCCTCAAAGTAGCCTAGTTATCCAATTT
>JAEMOT010001579.1:34577-59043 GCA_019297695.1 Apostasia ramifera | reverse complement strand
GTGTTAATTACTGTTGGATGTAACGGTGAGACGTCTGTCCTAAGTTCCTGAACCTCGGATCTGATTTACTAAATTTAAATTGACGCCCTAATCTAAATTAATAAATTCTTATTTATCATACGATTCAATTTAATTTTAATTTTAAAATATCTTAATTTGCGGGATTCAAAAATCTTAGTTATCGTATAATTTATTTAGAAAATATTTTCTCTTAATTAAAATAATTTGCTAATCAATTTGCTGAATAATAATATAAAATATTATTGGCATTCTTTTCCGTCCCGCATCATATTGCTTATTAAGATTATTAGAAGTTTAGAGAATGATAACCTGTGCAAAATCAGTTGCTTGTTTTTAGTTGAATCACAGTAGTCTATATGCAAATTTTGAAGATTTTTATAGGATATTTGCAATTCATGATGGGAGATTCATCATAAATCATGTTTTTGTGCAGCCTTTTATTATATATAATTTTCAAATGATAATTAGAGTGCAGAATTGGAGAATGACAGAGAAACCAGTTGGAGTATAAGCTTCTTTGGGGAATCGAATAAACAACTTAGTAATTAGTTATATATATAACTAATTACAACAATGTATGGTACTATTTTGTTTTAACTAAACTTGCCTGCACATCAAATATATTGTTAGATATACAATAAAAGTTGAGGCGTGACATAGTTACTCATGTTTGTTTCCATACTTTATAGCCTTCTAGCTAACTATAACCATAACATTCTACTTTCCTTCCCCTTTTAATGCTTACACACACTGGCCTAACTACCTACCATCAACCACTTATCCATTTGCCTCAAAAGTGCTTCGAAATTTCATTACCGTCACAACATATGCACTTCCAAATAAGTGTTGTTTAAAAATTTAGCAAATGTATAAGAAAATATCAAAAATATGACTTCGTTAATTCGAAAAACTCACAGCTTTTTCAATTGATTCAAGCCTTCTCTCAACATTTATTTGATGATATTGACGCAAAGAATAACCTGCAAAATGAATTCTTCAATTGGAAGCTTATTAAAGCCTTTCAAATTTTATCTTAAATACATATTAAACCAATACAAAAGCCAAAAGCTCACCCAATACATGTGAAATTAAAACATGAAAAAAAAAGACGCAAGGACAAAGAACAGTCTAAACAAAGAAGAAAAGATCAAAATAATATACAAAATATTTTGTATATTTAAAATTGAATAACATGTTGAAAGACAGGAAAATCAAGTAGAACGCATGTCACATTAAGGTCCTGCATTTCATTAGCTAATTAACATTTTTTGTCAAATTGAAAACTTTACTTGTTTACTATATTCCACAATCAAGAGACAACAATCTGATCTCTCTTTTCATATGTTTTCTCAATAACAGAGTAGTTTAACCTTTCAGCCAAAAAGCAAACATTTTGCATCATAGTCAAAAAACAGGAGTATTTTGTGATTTTGATCTACAAGATCAACAAATTCTTCTTAAATGTCAAGATTCATCCTTTAGGGCATGCTTGACCACCCTAAGAACATTTTGGTCCTACCCAAGACCAAAATAATACTAAATAAAAAAATAAATTTTTATTACGTTATATACAAACTCCAATATAACAAATTTTATTTTATTTCATATACTCAATCATCTTCAATAAAACAATCAACTATATTTTATATCTTAAACCAAAATACTTCATTAAGGATGTGAAATAAAGTTGATAGTTCTATAAAAATTGATTGCGTATATGAAATAAAATAAAAAATTTTATATTAGAATTCATGTAGAATGTAATAAAAAATTATTTATTATTATTATTGTTATTTTTAAACCAAGTACCATTTTGGTCTTCGGCAGAACCAAAATAATCTTGGGGCCAAAGGGGCCCTTATTACTAAGAAAAGTAGCTACTAAAAGCTTACAATGTTGTTTTTGTAATTGCACATAAGTAATTTATTGAAATGCAATAGGAATAATCATATATCCAAACCAGAAAAAGTTAAAAATAATGGCCACATAATCAATAATGTCAAATATGAATACAGCTTGTACAGTGATTGTCAAGATATTTGAAGGTCATAGGTTCTTCTAATATCTCATAAAACTGATACCTTTCAATTTCCAACATATAGTACATTGAAATAAACATTCTCCAAAAGATGTTCTTTGTCTCCAAAGATGGGGGAAAAAGCCCTTAAAACAAATTAACATTCTCCTCCTGGCAGATTTCTAGTTGTACCTCTCAAGTTAGATATTTAATTCCATTAAGCCAACTGACTACCTTAAGCAAGTACTACAAGTTAGACTAAAAGAAATGTACACTGAAACACGTATTAAAGTGACTGCACACTTAGATGTGTCATATATGATATGCTGGAAAAGGAGGAAGAGGCCTCCTGAAATTTGTAAAACAAGCAATTTTCAAATAAGGAAAACAATAAGATATTAATGATGACTTTTGGAAGAGCTGACCAGCCCATGCAGTTAAAACTGATGCTATAGATGTGCCAACAGTGAAAACAATTCGATGGCTCTCAAAGACTTCCTGAAATCAAAAATAGGAAAGTAACTAGCCATCATTTTAATGAGGAAAAAAAAACTACAGAATTCCCACAATTTTTAAGAATAAACCAAGTCACAAACAGTAAGCCAGCAGAAGACCACCAACAAATCACTATCGTACAACCAAAAAGTACACAGAGATGAAAATCTTGAAAACAAGAGCTCAGATAAAATTACAAGAAGACAATGATTATATGATCCCAATGGAACAATATCAAAAGTAAAACCATCGTGGAACACCAAAATCCCCAATCTATCTATAAAGGAGACAACTTTGGACGTTGGGTTGCAATGACACATTCTTACATTTATCATACAGACAATAATAAGATTTAAAATATCTGCAAGTGATGGCCATAATAAGAAGAATAAGAGTTCCTTTCAAGTACAAGCACAACATACCAGATCTTGAAATAAAATCAATGCACCGAATTAGGGCATGCAATAAGAACGGTAGAATTCTACAAAAAAGAGAAACACAAATTAAAGTAGTTAGATGGAAACATAGGTCTTTTCATACTGAACACTACTTCAAACTTTACTTGGCTGAATGGATTTTATAATTTAATCGGATTAAACACTAATCCACCCCACTGTTGGTTTATCCGGAGTTTGAAATCAGATTAATTTAAGGTTAAACAGAAACAAAACCCGGACCAAATAACATCAACGGAACACCAACTTTATAACCAGATCAGCGTCCTTAAAGATGAATCAAACTGTCAAAACGAACAGACCTTAGTGGAAAGGACGGTATCCTGAACCGCAGAAAGGCCATTCGAGGCCTTTCTTTTCAAATTGGCGAGAGCTAGGGCACGAAGGAAGGGAGTGCCATCCCGGCCTTCAGCGGTGGCTCCGCCGAGATGCCTCAGGCTCACAGCTCGGAAGATCGCCCTCCCGGAGCTTCTCAGCCGCTCCGCCATTTCCCCTTGCCTCCGGGAAAGGAGGCGCTTCCTTGCTTCCTTGCGCCTCCTTCGTTCCCGGTTTAGGTAATTCTTTTTCATAAATAAAAAAAAAAAAATCTTTTTCCTATCAAAAAAATTTTAAAAAAAAAACATTTTTTTTTTTGAAAAGTGAAAAAAAAAAAAGAGTTTATATATATATAAAGTAAATTTATTTTATATTTCTTTTATTTTAAAATAATAATAATTTTACTTTATGTAGAATGAGAGTTAAAAAAAATGAAAAAAAAATCACTATCTAGTATATTAAAATATATAAAATAATGCGATATAACTTAAATCTAATTAGATATTTAAAATATGTAAAATAAAGATAGTTGTGAAAATATATAAAAAGACATCAAATTTAAATAGTTCGAAGAGATTTTCTATATATACGAGGTTAAATTAGTCAAAAAAAAATGATCCTTTGTAAATTAAAGAATATAATAAAAAAAATAAGAAATATAGACTCTTATAAAATGAAATCAAAAGAAGAACCTCAGGGTGTAATTTTTCCATCACATCTTCTTGTCCTTTGCGTGAGACCTCTTGGAGATGGAATTTGTGCTTCGATGGTGGTCAACGAGATGACTTTAGGGTTAATGAGTTGAAAAGAGTGAATGAGATATACGAGAAAATGTTAGACGACATCGTAGAAGGATCTAGGGGCATCTTAGAGCATAAGTTTAACTTCGACGCTAGTCAATAAAGTGGTTTCGATATTAGCATTGTTAGAGGTTTATTGAAATTTTGGTGTAGATTAGAGATGATAAAGAGAGCTAGAGAGACCTTGGGAAAATAATGAATGGAAAAATAAAAAGAAAGCAAAAGGAGCACAGAAATTTTGGTATCGTCATATTGATGGGTTTGAGAAAGAAAGAGCCAGAGGAAGTATTCTGATTCTATTTAAATTCTTTGACACGTATACAACTATGGTGAATCTAGAAATTTATATATTATTAATTACTTAATAACACTTTTAATAGATTTAATCCATTAGCCCATAAGCATAACTACAATTATGTGTTTAGGCTCATGCTATATATTACCGAAAGGAACAAAAAAATCTTATGCATTTATTTAGAGTTACGTTATAATCCTATCAGTGTTACATTGATTTGTCTTTATAATAAAATTATTTATTTTTTACCATAAAATAAAAAAATAAATATTATAGTAAGAATTTTATAATAAAATTTAGATAGAACTTGAAATAAAATTAATTTATATATTAAAATTTATATTTTGAGCAAAAAAAATTATATATAAAACCTGATTTATAATATTTTTTTTTAAGTTGAAGGAGATGTCATGAGAAATAAATATGATTGATTATGTTAGAAGTTTGATATAATATAAAGTTCATTAAAAACCCGAGCATTATATACGATTAAAGTAAAGTAATTTTTAATTTTTGAATTTTTACAAAATTAAAAAAATTTATGTGTTTACATGTTTTCTATATTTATCCTCTTAATTAAATCTATTTTCGATTATTTTTATTATGATAAGTAGATCATAACTCAATTTAATAAACTAATTCAACCAATTTTATATTTATTTAAACTAATTTCTATTCATAAATTTTGAGCTAATTAATAAATAGAAACTAATTTAAAATTAAAAATATTTGAATGATTTATTAGATAATATTTTAGTGATCAAAACCTGTAATTTTTTTTAATTTAAAATTAAAAAAATCATATTTGCATGCAATACATGAGCATGCACAAAGAACATACAAATGCTTTCAAACAGCTAAATTTTATAAATAAAATTATACTCGAATATATTTTATTACTCAAATTATTTTTTACAGTTGAAATTATATCTAAATATTATTTATATAGTTACAATAATATTTGAATCGTATTTGCGTAGTTAAAATTATATTCGAATTTAATTTATATAGCTTGTTGTAATTGGATTCGCGCCTTTTCATCTGGACCATCCACGTGGTTGCTCACGTGGTCCCCACGTGGTTGCTCACGTGATCTCCGCATGAGTAAGGCATCCGAGTCAAACAGGAGAGATATCATACCGAACAGCAGACGCCGAAAGGTAAACATCCCGAAGAACAAGGACCCGACGTGACATCGACTGTTGGGAGACTGTACTGCTCTGAGAAAGATGCGGTTTTCCCGCCGGCGGATCGTAAGTGCTGACACACCGTACAGGAGCCATGTACTAGCCATCCGCAGGCATTAATTAAGCTGTCACTAGGGACATAGATTATTCGGCTGAAGGTGACTAGACAGAATAGGCCGAGGGTATATATATACCTCCTATGCACAGCCTTGAAGAGGGGGGCTGAAACCCAGAAAAATCTTGTAAACACTCTAACCAAAAAGAAAAGCATTCCTAGTAATCTTTCAAGCCTCCTCGAAAAGGAGCCGTGATTTTTCCCGCCAGTCGGTTTTCCACGTAAAAATCTTTGATTGTTTCCCGTCGTAACAATTTGGTGCCCTCACGCAGGATCAAACCTGATCCCTAATCCATGGAGCACGCTCACGACGAAAACGCTCCTCCACCACCTGGCGAGCAGCAGGCGACACGCCTACCCCAGGACGATGCAACCAGGGACGACCGACAGCTCCAGACGCTGACGAACACGGTCGCCACCCTCACCCGTACCATGAACACTTTCCTCGCTAACCTACCAGCCCTCCTTCAACAGCAGAGACCCCTCCCTCTAGCTCTGCCTCTCGAAGGCCCGCTCTAACAACCAAGCGCGGAACGCGTCGAACTGCCAACCGAGGAAACTAGCACCCATGCCGCAGCCGAAAGCCGGCCCGAGGTGTATCCCCCGGCTCCCCCGGTGGACACAATATTCTCTTCCGCCATAATGGCGGCACCGGCGCCGCGCGCCTACAAGGCCCCCCGAGTCTCTGACTACAACGGCCTCACCGACCCGGTTCAGCATGTTAAGCGTTTCGAGAACGCCCTCGCAACCAGCGACCCTGTCTCAGACGCTTACAAATGTCGCCTATTCAGGAACACTGACGGGCCTGGCTCTGGACTGGCTCGACGAAGTACCTCAAGGCTCCATCCAGAGCTTCCTACAATTCTCCGATCAGTTCCGCACTAGGTTCGGAACGTCGAAAACCACGTCCCGAATAATCCACGAGTTATGGCAGATACGGCAGGCCCCGGACGAATCGCTCCGCAACTACAGATCAACCATGATCTTCGTCCACAGCATTTTACCCAGCGAGTTGTACGACTCCTTCGTCGACAACATGCCGAAAACTCTGATGGAGGCCAGGGCTCGTGCCGAAAAACGCATCCATCTGGAAGATGCGAAGGCCCTCAAGGCGAAAGCCAAGCAGGAGACCGCTTCGCCCCAGACCAAGCAAGGCAAGACCCCCAAGACGGACTCGAACACTCCCAGGAGAGGCTTTCGAGACCGGAACTACTCACCCTCTCAAGGGAAGCGCAAGTTCGAGGGCTAGTCTCCACGTCCCGCCACTCCTGTCTACATTATAGAAGAAATCTTTTCGATCCTCAGCGATAAAGGTTTCATCAAAAATCGCGGCGAACGCCAACCACCACAACCCGGTGAGGATCCCACAAAGTTCTGCAAGTTCCACCAACGTTACGTCCATCTTCTCTTCGAGTGCCGTTCTTTTCGGACACTCGTCAACGAGTACATCGAGAATGGCTACCTCGCCGGGTACAAGAGGATCGAAGGGCCCCTGCCGAAAGCGGCGCGACCGCTCTTTCCGAGCGACGTTCCAAAGGGGACCCCCTCTTCGACACCAACCGCACCGAAATCCGACGGCAAGAAGGCCGTCCTCTCTATCTTCGGTTACCACAGCGGTCTCAGGACTCGAAGACACCAGGAGGTATGCATAGTCGAACTCCCCCCTCTTTTGCCTGACATCACCTTCACTGCAGGAGACCTTCCCAGGGGTGGGATAAATCGCGACGACCCCATCGTGGTCATCGCCGAGATCGGAGCCTGCGATGTCCATCGAACCTTGGTCGACACCGGCAGCTCAGTCGACATATTGTACCTCTGCGCCTTCAACGAGATGGCCGTCGGTCCCTGCAAACCTCTTCCCCCATCCATGACGATCTCCAGCTTCTCCGGCGACATCTACCGACCTACAGGATACGCCACCCTGCGCGTCGTCCTCGAAGAGGGTCCCAGAAGAATGGAGAAGGAGATCGACTTCATTATCATGGACGCTCCCTCCGGCTACAACGCGATCCTGGGACGCCCCGCAATCGCGGCATTCCAGATGGTTGCGTCCACGTATCATCTGTGCGTGAAGTTCTCCACGCCTTTCGGCGTAGCGACCATCAGGGGGGACAGGGCCGGCGCTAGCAAGTGTTTCGAGATAAACGCGCGTCTCCACACAGACTACATGGACCCAAGAGATCACGCCTTGCCGCCGGTCGAACAGAACGACCATCTAACCGTCGCCGACGAAAAAACTGTACTCATCTCTAAAAATTTTCCTGATAATGAAAAGCTCGCCCTGACGGCGCTACTTTTTGAGTATTTCGATGTGTTTGCCTGGGAGCCTAGCGACATGCCAGGAATAGATAGAGCCGTAGCCGAACATCAACTAAGCCTCAAGCCAGGGGTAACCCCCGTCAGGCAAAAGAAGAGGACCTTCGGCGGCGAAAAGCAACGCGCGATTCGTGAAGAAGTCGAAAAACTCCTGGCCGCAGGATTCATCAGAGAAATTACCTACCCATCATGGCTTGCAAACGTGGTAGTAGTGAAAAAGAATTCCGGAAAGTGGCGCATGTGCGTAGACTTCACGGACTTGAATAAAGCCTGTCCAAAAAGATTTCTATCCATTGCCGAAAATAGACAGGCTCGTTGATTCTTCGACAGGGTATTCGGTGATGAGTTTCGTCGACGCCTTCTCAGGCTACCACCAAATCCGAATGGCCGAAGACGACGAAGAGCACACATCATTCATCACCGACCAGGGAACCTTCTGCTACAAAGTGATGCCTTTCAGCTTGAAGAATGCAGGTGCGACCTATCAGCGCATGATCGACACAGTATTCAAAAATCAGAGGGGGCGAAACATAGAAGCTTATGTCGACGACGTTCTGATTAAAAGCGTATGTGCGAAACAACACCTCGAAGACCTCCGTGAAACGCTCGACACTTGTCGAACATACAACATCAAGCTCAATCCCCTTAAGAGCATCTTCGGTTCGTCATACGGCAAATTCCTAGGGCATATAGTGTTGGCTAGAGGCATTGAGGCGAACCCCGAAAAAATTCAAGACATACAAGACATGAAGCCACCTCAAACAATCTAGGACATACAGAAATTAAACGGAAGGGTCACGGCACTGAGCAGATTCATTTCAAAATTCGGAGAACGCTGCCTCCCTTTCTTCAAAATTCTTCGAGGAGAAAACCAGGCGTGGAACGAAGAATGTACGAAAGCTTTCCAGTCGTTAAAAGAATACCTGCTGTCACCACCGCTGCTCTCCGCCCCAGTGCAAGACGAAGATCTCTTCCTCTACCTCAATACTACTGACAATTCAGTGTCAGCAGTAATTTTTCGGGAAGAGGCCGCCCGACAACATCCGATCCACTACATCAGCCACATCCTCCATGGCGCCGAAGTGAGGTACCCTCCCCTCGAAAAACTCTCTTTCGCGCTGATCTCTGCTGCCCGCGGGTTACGCCACTACTTCCAAGCACACCCCATCAAGGTGATGACGGACCAACCCCTTCGAAGAATACTCCACTCCCCCGAAATCTCCAGAAGGTTGCAAAAGTGGGCAGTGGAGCTGTCTGAGTTCGATATCGACTTCCTCCCACGGACAGCCACGAAGAGTCAGGCGCTCGCAGATTTCGTCGTCGAACTCACAACAACTGAACAACCTGAAGCCCGGAAGAAACCACAACCATGGACCCTCCATGTAGACGGAGCCTCGGGCGAGCGCATCCAAGGGGTCGGCATCGTCCTCACCAGTCCCTGGGGAATTCGACTTCAAAGGTCAGGGAAGATACATTTCCCCGTGTCAAACAATCAAGCCGAATATGAAGCCCTCATCGTTGGGCTCAAATTTGCCAAGGGACTCGGAGCACTACAACTCGATATCTACAGCGACTCCAAACTAATGGTGAATCAGCTAACAGGATCCTATCAGACAAAGGACGATGTGCTCAAGAAGTATTTCCAACTCGCCAAAACTCTCCTCCAACAGTTCGGCCAGGTTTCCCTATTTCATATCCCCCGCAAGATGAATTCGCTAGAAGACGAACCCGCCAAGGAAGAGAACGATAACGCACTGGACATCCTGTCTCCTGCCTTCGAAGACCCACAAATCTTCGACATCGAGTCCAACCCTGAAAGCTGGATGGACGACATCCGGCACTACCTCCAGACGGGCGAGCTCCCAGACGACAGGAATAAGGCTCGCAGACTTCGGGTGAAAGCCGCCAGATACATCATCTCCCAGGGACAACTGTTTAGGAGATGCTACTCTCTCCCCCTGGCCAAGTGCATCCGTGAGGAAGACTCGAAAATTGTACTTGAACAGATCCACTCCGGAGACTGCGGAACTCACGCCGCAGGGCGAAACCTCGCCCTACAAGTCCTTCGCCAAGGATACTACTGGCCATCCCTCCAGAAGGACGCCAGAGCATTCAGCCAGAGATGCCCTCAGTGCCAGATCTACTCGAAAGTACCTAAACAACCAGCGGGTCAACTACACCCTATAACCAGCTCTTGGCCATTTTCGATGTGGGGCCTTGACTTCTTGGGACCATTCCCGAAATCCGGAAAGAACCTGCGCCATGTACTGCTAGCAATGGATTACTTTTTGAAATGGATCGAAGCAAAAGCAATGGCCCAACCAACGGGCACAGGGGTCAAAAACTTCATATGGACACAGCTCGTATGCAGGTTCGGCGTCCCCCTCTCCCTAATCTGCGACAACGGAACCGCCTTTACCAGCCGGGCCGTTCGAGACCTCTGCTCTAAAAATGGCATCAACCTGAGCTCCGCTTCGGTTAGACACCCCCAATCGAACGGCCAGGCTGAGGCGTCGAACAAAAACTTTCTCAACACACTGAAGAAACGAATTGACAGATTTGGCTCGTCATGGCCAACCGAGCTCCCGGCGGCCATATGGGGACTCAACTGCACACCAACAGCAGCTACGGGTCAAACGCCTTTCTAGCTTGTTTTCGGGGGGGAAGCCCTCATCCCAGTCGAACTAGAGGTATACTCCCCCCGAGTCGAAAACGCTAGCACATTCGACCCACCGGCTCTTCTTGATTGGCAAAACCAAAATGAGAGCACAAGGAGATTCGAACTCGACCTCCTCGAAGAAAACAGAGAGATGGCAGCCTTTCGACTAACAGAACACAAGCGAAGGATCGAAAAATACTACAACAAACACGTCCACAGGAGACCATTCCAACAAGGAGACCTGGTCTTGAAATTAAAAAACAACGCTGGCCGAGACATGACATCAGGAAAACTCAGCTCCAATTGGGAAGGCCCTTTCGTCATCCACAAAGTACTCGACCCTAACACTTACAAACTATCAAGACATGACGGGACTCTCCTGCCAAGGACCTGGAGCGGCAACGACATCAGGAAGTTTTACTCATAAAACCCATGTACCAGTGTTTCATAAATAATGCACTCCCCTTCTCGAAGTTCCTGGCCTAAAATCCTAACTTAGCGCCCAAGGCAACCGGCAGTCAAGGGCACTCCCCTTCTCGAAGTCCCTGGCCTAAAATCCTAACTTAGCGCCAAACGCGACTGGCAGTCAAGGGCACTCCCCTTCTCGAAGTCCCTGGCCTAAAATCCTAACTTAGCGCCAAGCGCGACTGGCAGCCAAGGGCACTCCCCTTCTCGAAGTCCCTGGCCTAAAATCCCAACTTAGCGCCCAAGGCGACCGGCAGTCAAGGGCACTCCCCTTCTCGAAGTCCCTGGCCCAAAATCCTAACTAAGCGCCCAAGGCGACCGGCAGTCAAGGGCACTCCCCTTCTCGAAGGCCCTGGCCTAAAATCCTAACTTAGCGCCCAAGGCGACCGGCAGTCAAGGGCACTCCCCTCCTCGAAGTCCCTGGCCTAAAATCCTAACTTAGCGCCCAAGGCGACCGGCAGTCAAGGGCACTCCCCTTCTCGAAGTCCCTGGCCTAAAATTCTAACTTAGCGCCAAAACCCCTCGAGCGAAGACACTCCTTTTCTCTAAAAATACAACTCATCAAGCCAAGCAAGGTTAAACAAAATCTTGCACAAAATGAACTTCCCATTACAAAAAAACTTTGCATTACAAACAAGTTTACAAAGGAAAGTTACAAAAATCAATGTCCGTCCTCGAAAGACTCCAGATCAGAATCCATCACCAAATCAGCACCCGGAGTCCGCGGCACGTCTTGTAGAGGATCCCGCGAGCGGATTGGGGAGACGGCTAAGGGATCTGCCAAAATCCCTCCCGAAAATCCTTCTCCATGCGGGGACGAATTTTCCTCTGGAGCCGGAACTCTTTCGGCCATTCCCGCCATCTCGGCTTTGCTAGGGGGGATGACCGCTTTCACTTCCGAAACAAAAGCAAACATCCGCTCCATCTCCTCGGCAGACATATCGAAAAACTTACAGTGGTACGAATGGCTCCTGGAGAGAATACACTCATTCATATCCAAACCTTCAAGATCCTCGCGGCTAACCAAACCTCGATCGAGGAGAACAGAACCAAGCATGTCCACTGAGTTCTCCAGCGCCCCTTTTATAAACGCCTTAAACTCAAGGGACCGGCGGAAGTCGAAGACCCCTTGCTCGCGATCTCGCTCAGACTCATCAAGCGCCTTTTCCAGAAGACTCTGAAGTTCTTGCTCGCGGCGGTTGGACTCCTCCAAGCCCCTCGTCGCCAAACGAAGGCGCTTTTCAGCCAGGAGACGCTGACGTTCCGACTCGAGACGCCGACGTTCCGACTCCAGATACCGAAGCTCATTCTCTTTCGCTTTCCTCTCCTGCGCCAAAGCCTCCCTAGCAAGCTGCTCGACCAAATCAACTGTCCGGGCGCCCAACCTTGTCGCCGAGTCCACCCTCCCCTCAGGGACTGTTCGTGGAGGTTCTCGCCGAACACCTCCCGTGGGCTCTTCTACACTTTGGCCAGCAGAATCTGACGCTTCATCAGACCCTACTTCACCTTGACGTCTCTCAGGCCTGTCTTCAGGATCGTCGCTGACCTGTATCTCGTCGATATACGCCAGATCATCCCCTCCCTCATCAAGAGATCGAGGCGCTACCGAACTCCCTTCACCCAGATCTCCATATACGGCGCGCCTCCTCTTCGCTGGAAGACGCGAAGGCCCCGGACGATCGTGGGGAACCCTTTTGTTCCCTATCTGCCGAAGTCGGAATCACCCCAGCTCGAGCTCTGGCTGGCCTGAAACACCAATCGAAAAAACAGGATTAACATCCTCACCGAAAAGAGAAAAGCACGAACTGCCAAGACTCACCCGTATACTTTCGCACGTCAAACTCAAGATCACGCAGATAGTCTTCGGCATCGTGCACGCATTTTCGAATCTCATCCACCTCTCGGAAGCGAGGGTCCTCGAAACCAATTCCCTCTCCTAGGAACCTCCCCTCACCTACTCTTCGCGGCTCACCAAACCTCACTCCACAAAGATCAACAAAGAAAAATCGCTTGTACCAGTCAGCAAACCCAGTATCTCTCACCTTGAAGACCTGGCAGAACCTTCCCTTCAGAACGAAGCATCCGCGCAGCCGAGGATTCACCTCCCACCGAAAAACTGCCTTGAAAATCTCGACGTCCCAAGGAATCTGCCGACGCCGCAACTCCTTGGCAAGGCAATAGATCATTGTGACGGCGTTCGGCAGAAGCTGCATGGGAACGATGCCGAAGTAATTGAGAACATTCACGAACTCAGGCTGGAAAGGACGGAACAGCCCTCCGCGCAGGTGATAGAGGCACACTGCCACTTCCCTTCCGGTGGAGTCATAAAGTTCCCCGTCCCCGACGGATGCTCCAGACCGACTTCCGGGTCCGCCCCCCATACGCACAGCACCTCTTTCTCAAAAGTATGCTGCGGTAAGATGCACAGCTCACCCCGAAGAGCGTGGTAGTCGGCCCACATATCCCTCGCTCTGCTGCGCGACTTCTTAACCATTGTCTTAAACCTAAAGAAGGACGAGCAAGAGAAACGAACAAAGTGACCTCACAAATCCCACCTTTTTCTTATATATGGTCCTTAGAACCGACGATTCCGATCCCCGAGGACTGACACTTAGCCGCCCAAAACCTCGAAATTCGAAATTTTGGTGCGAAGGTTCCATCTTTTTTCAAATAAAACGTCAGAGGAATATAAGGCACAAGGCGCATATCACGAACTATCCATTTGAAATAAACTTTTACATAGCTAAAAAAATAAAAAAAAAATAAAAATAAAAAATAAAAAAAGAGAGAAAGAAGAAGAAAATTTTTAAGGGTTTACAAAGAGAATCCTGGCTCTGACTCTGCAAGCAGATCGCGAACGGACCGAGCAAACTCTCTTCGACGACGGATCTCTTCCTCCAACTCTTCGACTCGAGACTTCAACATCCCCCTCTCCGTCGTCAAATCTTCAACTTGGGCGGCCGCCATCTCCAAGTCGCCCTTAAGGCGAGTGCACTTCGACTCCAGGTCAGCAATAGTTCTCTCCGCCTCAGACGGTTCCAGCCTCCGAAGAAGAAAAAGAACTTCCTCTACCTTCTGTTTGAGAGCTGCCGCCTGATCCTTGGTCGCCACACATTCTTTAATCTTGTCAAGATGGGAGCAGACATTCCGAGCAAAGTACTGCGCCGTCGAACTGACGTACGCAGGGCCTCTCTGACCTGGCGAAGGATCTGGACTGCCGGGTGGGCCCGAAGAGGAAGTCGTGGGGGCCACATTGCCTTGCTCCGATGAAGCCACCTCCCGAACCACAGGTGACGACACAGAAAGTATACTCACCATTTTTTCCCTAATTGGCTGCACCTCGTCGTCGGCCACCGTGATCGCATCCTCCGCCGAAGGGGCTGTCCGCACAACATTCACAGAGGACCCGGACGGCATGCGCGCGCCGTCCCCTGCGCTGGAAAGACGGATCCTCGGCTTCTTCGATGCCTCTTCTCGAACGGGAGGGCTTCTCGCGTCGGCTAGGTCCGGCTTAGCCGGGACACTGGTCCCAGGGTTCTTACCTTGAAGACTGCCAGCTACTCCTGAGAAAAGATCCATCAAGTCAGTTTCTCCTCCGGTCAAACAGAAGGCCCGACCGATTCTTCGCAAAAATATTTATAGATCACCGCGGTACACGTGGCAAATCGGGCACGCACATCAATGCGCTTCACGGCTATCGGGGGGACATGTTGTAATTGGATTCGCGCCTTTTCATCTGGACCATCCACGTGGTTGCTCACGTGATCCCCACGTGGTTGCTCACGTGATCTCCGCATGAGTAAGGCATCCGAGTCGAACAGGAGAGATATCATACCGAACAGCAGACGCCGAAAGGTAAACATCCTGAAGAACAAGGACCCGACGTGACATCTGACCGTTGGGGGACTGTACTGCTCTGAGGAAGATGCGGTTTTCCCGCCGGCGGATCGTAAGTGCTGACACACCGTACAGGAGCCATGTACTAGCCATCTGCAGGCATTAATTAAGCTGTCACTAGGGACATAGATTATTCGGCTGAAGGTGACTAGACAGAATAGGCCGAGGGTATATATATACCTCATATGCACAACCTTGAAGAGGGGGGCTGAAACCCAGAAAAATCTTGTAAACACTCTAACCAAAAAGAAAAGCATTCCTAGTAATCTTTCAAGCCTCCTCGAAAATGAGCCGTGGTTTTTCCCGCCAGTCGGTTTTCCACGTAAAAATCTTTGATTGTTTCCCATCGTAACATAGCTTAATTTAATTTTTTTATAAATAAATGTATACAAGTAAAATCATAATTAAATATAATTTATGCAATTAAAATTTTACTTATATAGTTGAAAACATAATTGAATAGAATTTGCATAACTCAATTTAAAATCTCAGCATGCATATTCGAGCATAATTTATATGATTAAATTAATAATTGACAAGCTTAAATAAAATTTTTACAGTTGATGATATTCTCATAATTAAAATTATATTTAAATAAAATTTATATAAGACAAGTATTTTATGTAATTGTTTTGAGACTTTCTAACTCTAATTTAGCCCTGTTTGGGGCGAGGACTAAATTAGGACCAAAATGATACTAATTTAAAAAACAATAATAATAATAATAAATAAAAAATTTTAATCATTCTACACAAATTCTAATATAAAAAAAATATTATTTTACTTCACATACTCAATAATTTTTAATAAAAAAATTAATTTTATTTTACATCCTAGATCAAAATACTCGATTCAGATATTATAATGCCTTCAGATATTCAAAGTTGTAATATTTCAAAAAATATATATTAAATTAAATTTAATGACTGCAAAACTCCCCTATAAAAAAAATTAACATAATTCCTAAAATAAACCAAATTTTAACCAAGATTTTCAATCGATTGCACTAATATTTAATAAGATGAACTCATAAGTATATCATAAATATTTAAAAAAATAAATAAATTAAATTTAAAAAATATAATAATAAATAAATAAATTTTAAAATGTTAATACTTCAACAAATATAATATATTGTAAATTAACTTTCAATTAAAACAAGCATTCAACACAATTAAATTGAAAAAATATAAAGAATTAATAAGTATTTTTCAAATTTTTAAAATTAGTCTCACTCATGTTGGTGTATAAATGAGTTTAGTTCGAGCAATTTGATATTAGTTCAAACTCAAAATTTTCGCGTTGAACTCAGCTTGAACTTAAAATTATTCATACTCGAGCAGACTTGAAATCCATTTCGAGTAGTAATAAAATATAAAATTTTATTTAAATATTTAAATATTTAAATGCATATTTATACTTATCAAAATAATATTTTTTGAGCTAATTTAAATTTATATCAAGTGAATTAGTTCAACTCTATTCGAAACAATACTTAGGCTCAAGTTAACTCGAAA
Organism: Apostasia ramifera; assembly: GCA_019297695.1. Lineage (NCBI taxonomy): Eukaryota > Viridiplantae > Streptophyta > Magnoliopsida > Asparagales > Orchidaceae > Apostasia > Apostasia ramifera. The sequence continues at coordinate 42,489 of JAEMOT010001579.1, read as the reverse complement.
TTATTTCAGTCGAGTTTAAAATCGAGTCATTTTCGAGCGAATTCTGAATCTCTGATCAGTTATTTTTTTGTGATTTTCTGTTTTTCTTGGAGTTATTTTTACAGCCTGGATCGTGCGATACGATACACGAGATGACACGATATTTTATCGCCACGCGTCATAATCGCCGCTCCTTTCAAGGTTCGGTCTCGGCCCGCGCGGCCCATGCCGCCGTTGCCAGCTTTCGGCGGAGGGCGCGTGGTCCGATCCGCTGCTTTGCTCGAACATAAAACAGCGAAAAGGGAAGACTAGTCATGCGTGGGGCCCGCAGCAGCATCCGACCAAGTACCAACTGTTGCAGGGGAGAGGGAACAGACTGACGCCACGTGTCGGAAGGTAATTAGCAGTTTAGGCGTGGCGGAAACGCTTGGTTTGGGTCAGTCGGCCGCCCAACGTCTTCTCCGCTGTGAATATATCAGATTTTAGACATTTGTAACTTAGGTCCCTAAGGTATGAAACGAATTGTTTATGGATCCTGATTATCTTTTAGGACCAAAAAATTTCATTTTAGTCCCTCACTTTTGTGAAAGTCATTTACTTTAGTAGAAACACTAAAATATTCTTTTAAGTCGCCATCTCTCTGCTATCTCTTCTAATATTGTAGTGCGATATCATAAGTTATTACATACTCTTCCGAGGAGTGGTATCAAAGTGGTTTATGACAATACTTATAATATAATAAATGGGTAATTTCACTTAGGTCCTTGAGGTTTAATCGACTTGTCACGCAGGTTCACAATTTTAAGAACATGTCAAACATGTCCCAAAATTTACTGTATAGGTCATTGTGGTCTATAATATTTATAAAAGCTTCCAATAATGTCCAATTAAAAATTTTCGTTAAAAATTTCATTAAATCAAAATTGTAATTAAAAAATCATAAAAAAAAATAATGTAAAATTACAACTATACCCATGGTCCTCAGTGCGGCACGCAGACGGCTACGTGCACCGCCGCGACCGCNCGGCGACTCGCAGCCGTCTGCACCCTGAGCCGCGGACTCGGTGGCGCATGCTGTCGCCTGCGCACGGACACCGAAGCCGCACGCTGCCAGCCGCCCAGCGGGCAGCCAAAGATCAAAAACATGGAGTGGAGAAAAATAGCATTTCGTAATTTTAATATCATTTAACGAATACTGTCACAGAAGGACCACGATGACCTATACAATAAATTTGAGGACCAGTATGGCATGTTTTTAAAATTATAGACTTGCGTGATAAGTCGAGTAGACCTCAAAGGCCTAAGTGGAATTACCCTGTAATAAAATATAAAGTAAAATGTTAGAATTTTTAAGGAAAAATAGTAAAATATTTAATGATAAAATGAAGGGGAGGTAGCGAGCTTTTGGTCGAGGGTTAGATTGTTAGAGTTGGGTGGCAAGTAATATAATAATATATTAAATTTGTCCGTCAATTTTGGTTATAATGACATGAGATGTTACAAATGCTTTTCAAATTAATTGGTTTTTGGAGCTAATCGGCAAGATCATTTCTAGTTCTCTTATTCTGTCTTCTATCTTTTATCCTTCCTTTATCTTTTAACACATTACTTGTAGTTATTACCGGGGAAGAGTAAGAGAGAGCTATAAGGAGAGATAAAGGGGATGATTCAATTTGTCGTTGAAAAAGGTGTTGCATTTAAGAAGGTGAGACTACAATACTGAAACTAAATATTTGTGATTTTTTACCCCTTGTTAGCATAGAGTTTGATTCAAAACATTGATTTCAAGTGTTGCGGAGAAATAGATGGCCACAAGGAGAGCAAGAGAGAAGACGAGAGCGAAAGATCAACTGAAATAATAGTATTGATGTAAAAAAGAAGTCCTGAGAAATAGTAGTACGCACAGAGCTAAATCTGATGATTAAGGCTTAGTTGAAAGAGATCAGCATCCAAAAAAACATACAAAGAATTTAAGGTGGTTTAGAAAGTAGTTCCCCTGTGTCCACCGGATCATTAGTGAGAAGGATTACACTAAGAAGAAAAGAATTTGCCAAAGACCAGTACAAAGTCATTAGAGAGAGAAGAAGAGCCAGAGCTCGTATCTCTCTAGCCTTGCTGCTAATACATCCTCTCTTTGTATATGTGTCATTTATGGGTTTTTATAGACAGACTGTAGTGAATTCCTCAGAGGAAAATGTTGCATTCTGTTGATCTCATGCTGGCGGGCCCACCATTTTTATAGAGCATGCGGCCTCTCGTTCTTCGCGTTTCATAGGAACCTATGGTGGCTCGAGCATGCGGCGTCTTGATTTTCAAGGCGCATGGGAATTGGGAGCTGTGCGGATTAGGTACCCTGATCGAGACAGCTGGAGCCAACAAAACGTCATGTTCGGTGTTTTGGGGATGAGCTTAAACACCGTATCCGATGGGATGAAAAGCTGTTGCACAAATACTCGTGGTTGGTGTTTGCAGAAAGCCGAACTAGCGGGATCGAAGCCCGAGATTTGCAATAGAAAAAGGTAAGATTAATTATAATTAGTGATGACCAACCTTGAGAAAGTTCCACTGAATACCACGTGTACAGCTGAGATGCAGCGCTGGAGCCACGTGTTAACAAGCAGTATTTGGACTCTAATTTAAGCCTATATATAATTAGATTCTTTTAATTTTCAAATTAATAAAGTAAGTCATCTAATTTGTGATAATGGCCAAATAGGTCTATTACTATTAATAAAAAAAAACCCAATGAATGATATTACCTCTAATTGATTGACTGGTTTAGCTAGTTTAAAAACTAATGAAAACTTAAACTTTTGCTTAAAATTCGCATATCTTTTTTTTTTTACTTGAAAGTTTGATTTTTAAAACTATTGAAATCAAAACTTTCAATATTGTCAAAATTATTAAAACATGTACTTCCAATTTTCAATTAAAAACGATGCCTTTATTCCACTAATTAGGACCAACTATATGAATTTTTTTTCATTTTTATTATACTTTATCAATTAATAATTCTGTATATATCTCAAATATGCAAAATCATTTTTTTTAATTTTTTGTCATGTTTTTTTATTTTATTTTCATCTAAGCTTATTCTCCGTGAGTTTATCCTTGATTTAGGCTACTTTGACTTTTTCACGATTATACTCATTTATTATATATTCTTTTTGTATATAAACACTAATTTATCTTAATATTTTTATTTCTACAATATTATTTTATTTATATATTTCTATTTTGTGGGATCAACATTTAGCATCACATGTATTTTAACTGACCTAAATGAACATAAGTCTTCATATATTAGCTTTTTATTTAAATTATTTATGTTTAGTGCGTTAGAATAAATCATATTAATGCGAATATGCTTAATTAAATATCCACTAAGGATATATCAATTTATTACTTAATTTAACAATTAAGAGAAAAATTATTGCAGTCGGACAGTCTAATACGTAGATTTTGCGGCAGCCATTCGGCTTGCGACACCTGCGTGCGGGTCCCACCATCACGGCTTGGCATACGTAGTAATTTTTATCACATATGTATCATAAAATATCTCATACGTAGCAGATTTTATGATATATGTATTATAATATATCTCATACGTAGCAATTTTACTCACATATGTATAATATATCTCATACGTAATAATTTTTATCACATATGTATCACAATAGCCCACCAAAATTATTATATATGAGAAATTTTATGATACATATGCGCAGAATAGTATATTATACTCATCCATCACCTGCAGCTACTTTCAATTATATTTGATGCTAGAAACTCGCTCAAATTTTATACAAAATGAATTGAACTCGATATTTATTCAACTAAGGCCTCGTTTGGTTCAAATTTTTTTTTTGGATAAGAGAATTTTTTTTATTTTAATAGAATTATTTTAATACTAGAAAGTGTGTAAAATGTGAAATACTTTAAATTCTAATATTCGTATTTATATTAGATGTGAAATAACATTAATTTTTATAGTTGAAATTTGTATTGAATAAAAATTATCTCGAACCAAACGAGACTTAAAGTCAACTTACTTTGAAATTAAATATATGTTTAAGTTATTTTATATATAAACAAATATAGTGAAAAAATTTAAAGTATAAAAGAACACAATTTAGATATAAATTTAATTAAAATGTAATATATATATATATATATATATAATATGTTGAATGAATATATAAATTTTAAAATAAAATTAAAATATAATTTAATTTTATTTAATAATTAATTTGGAGTTGAGGCAATGTCCACTCTCTTTTACAGCCCTGCAACTCGGACCTTTGTTTTTTGAAAGTGGTCAACTCGGACTCTGATCGAGGCATGGAGCGAAACTCACACGTGGGACCCGGTGACCCACGCGACTTACCAACAATCATATTAAAAGAACCCCGAATAATTTCATATTTCCTTAAATAACCCTACAATTCTTTCAGGGATAATTTCATCCAAACCCCCATGCTACACTTCTAATTTCACAGAGGCCAACAAAAATAAAAATATATCATTTAGGTACTTCTTGTACAAAAAGTTTTCATATGGGTCCCTTTTAAGAGACTCCATTAAATTTAATATTATTTTAAATATTTAAAATATATAAAAATATTTTTCAATTACTATTATAACCTCAACATATTTTGAAAAAATTAATGAAAAAGAAGAATAAAAAGAAATTGTGAAAGAAAAAAATATCGCTTTTATTGAAAGGAATTAAATTGGAAGTTACTAGTGCATCTATTTGAAGGAGGGAATGCTATAACGATGACAAAAATATTGAAAAATATACGCAGAAAAGTCAGATATTGATTTTAATGAAACCTTTTCTCCTATAGCTAGAACGGAAAAGTTCGAATAATTAATTTAAGCAATTGCAACGCACTATAATCGGTCGGCGTTTCAACTTGATATTAAATTTGCATTTTAAAATGAAAATTTTGCTATAGATGTTTGCTGTCTACATTGAGTAGCCAAAGGATTTTGTGGTTGATGGAAAGGAAAAAATTGTCTATAAACTAATAAAGCACCTTATGGATTGAAGTATGTTCTTAAGTTTCATTTGGTTTAATTTTTTTTTGGATAAAAATATTTATTTTTTAAATTTAATAGTAAACAATTTATTTTAATATTAAAAAGTATATAAGATGTAAAATAAAATTAATTCTAATATCTGTATTTATGTTTGATGCAGAGCCAGATTACCAGCGCCAACGACTTTGTTATAATCTACGACCTCGACCGTAGATTATAATAATTTATTTGATTGCACATAGTTATCTTTATTTTGCATTTTATTTGAGTTGTTCTGAGTTGTACACTATATTTATATCGGTGGGAATGCTCACTTTAATGTCATGTATATATAATGGTTAGTTTGACTCTTATATGTGTGTCGGATCAAATTGAATTCAAGAATAGTTCATCTTGAATCAATTTAATTCAATATTTGGCAAGCTTGGGACCTTTTCATGATGCAGCTAAAATTTGAGGACTTGGATGCAATTTCACCCTTCTTTCTCTCCCAGGTTGCATTGCTCGGTCGCTCCGATTTCGCCCACGACGCACCGAGCCAGATGGAGGCTGTGCTTCGCTCGGGCGCGCTTGCTTCGTCAAGCCAAATGGTGGCCACGCCTGCTTCGCTGAGCCAGATAGTGGCCGCGTCTGCTTCGCCTAGCCAGTTGGTGGTTGTGTTTCACTCGGAAGCTCTTGCTTCGCCGGTCGCGACCAAGTTCAACAGATTCTGCGTATTTCTCGGCACGTCAATCACGTCCTCACGCTTGACTGGCAACTACCGGCAACTTCCACTTCATCTTTCTCTTCTATAATATGGGAAGGGGGCGGTTTTTTGGGTGATTGATGTTGATTATTTGCAATTTCAGCTTCTAAGTTTGGAGAAGAAGTAGTCTTCTTTGATTCGGAGCGAATCTGCGCAGGTGGCGCTGATTCAGACCGGAAACTCAGAGGGGGCTGCAGGTTTCCCATTGGTACTTTTGGTTTTCTGGTTTCATTTAGTCGGTTCTCAGTGATTTGGGTATTATTCATATCTTCTGATTATTCGTTCCTAATTGAGTTGGACTCTGTTGCTATTGCTTCCTTTTTTCTTGAGTTGAGCTTAGCTTAGAAGTTCATATTACTGCTTCTGAATTTAATGTTACTGTTGTTATTGAGCTTAGCTTATGCCTTTGGTACTTTCTGCTGTTATTCTATTAAATTATATCTATGTTAAAGCTTCTATGTCATATTCCATGAGCTTGTTTTGAATCCTAATTTTATAGTGGCTGAAATTAGTGAAATGATCTTTCAGATTGAAATATTTTTATTCTCAAAATTTAGGGAGTTAAGTTTAATGTATGATAGTTAATCTCTATGAATTTGATAGTTCATATTTTCACTTTGCTTATATTGCACTGAAGTTGGCCTGAAGCATTTTTAATCTCTCTAGAAAATCTATTAAAAATTTATGTGAACATGTGGTTATTGCTAATTAGTATAATTTGCACAATTTGGTTCAATCTTCTCAAATTAGTAGCATAACATTATATTTATGTGTTTTTAATTTAATTATCATGATTATAGTCTTTAACATCATTATTACCTAAGCACGTTTCTTATATTGGTAGTGAAATTGCTTTAGCGACTCTCTCGCGGCATCAATATTGGATGCAAAATAAAATTGATTTTTACAATTAAAATTTATGTTAGGCCAAAAAAATATCTCAAACCATACATGGCCTTAAAGTTTGATATAGTCAGACTGATTATTGTCAAAGGCTATAAAATAAGTGCAAATAATGCCACCTTATATATACTTAAATGAGAAAGGCAACTATTGCATATATACGTCTTGGGAGTGTATATGTTGGTAACATAATTTATATCGTTTCTTTCATTTCACTTTTTAATGATTTTAAAAAAGAAAGATGCCGGAATTGAGATGTTAGATTTCTTATTTTCTTTGGTTTGGGGGGTTAAACAAACATTAAATGGGCATATGAAAAATTAACTCTTTAAAGTTGCACAAAGTTGGGAGATGCAAAGATATATTTAACACGTATAATTATGAAATTTAGTACTCTTCAAGTACTAATATTAACTTGTTCGGTTACAGCAACAGTAATTGGGCAAGTTCATTGGATAGTCGTCGAAGCCGTACATTATGATATTTTTATTGGCGTGGCTAACATTTATTACTATATTATGGTACAGATGCTTAGAACTCTCACTTCGTAAAAACAAATTTAGATTTGGCTTTGATGAAGCACATATTTGCTAACATTCTCAATAAGTATGATCTCATGGCAAAATTTTGATTTGAAATCACTTTCAAAAAATAAATGAGTTAGTTCAATAAAAATTATATAAAAAAATATTATTGACAAATATTTTGTCATACATATAACTTAAATTGAGTGTCATTCGTTAGATTAAAAGTTATCTATCATTTCTATCAAAAAAAAGTTATATTAAATTTTATTTAATTTGAGTTAATTCAAAATATTTTTCAATATCATTCCTTTAATTCAATATACATTACACATGTATGTTACAAAATCAATATACATCTAAAACTCAGTCACTTTTCCAATTAAAAATTACAAGAAATTCTCATATTTTTGATTTAAATTATTATATTTTTAGAATAAAAACTTAAAATTCATGATTAATATTTATATTAAAAATATTAAAATTGAAATTAATAAAACTGTTAAAACAATGAAACACGTATTCTAAACTTACAACACCTAAAATTGGAACTAAAATAGAGTTTTAAAATCGTGATAAATACACATAGAATATATACTTCAAAGGCATGCATACTTATTTTAAGTTTTGTTCTTTTTATTTTGGCATATTTTAGGTAAGTTATCATAATTAGGCAAACTAATGCAAAATATAATTCTATTAGAGAATGAATGAC
>JAEMOT010001579.1:10678-28747 GCA_019297695.1 Apostasia ramifera | reverse complement strand
AATTATTTTGATTTTTAGCATAATTAAAATGATATAGAGCTCGAAGGAGCTCAAATATTCTCATGTTTAAATGTTATTTTTTAAATAATAATTATATATATATATATATATTTAAAATTTATTTATAAATAACATTAAATTAACTAATTATTATTAGATAATATATTTTATCTAATATATTATTAATTAAAATAATTAATTTTTTTAATAATATTATATAATATTATAACAATATTGAATCAATTGCTCACTAAAAAAAAAGGAAAAACCTTGTCATTTCATCAAATGGAATTATTGAAGTGGAAAAACAGCTTAGTTTGGAGTTATGTGTGAAACAGGTTGACAATAGTTCAAATTTTTGTTGGATCAAATTTGATCCAACTTTTGCATAAAAATATCCTTCTTGAACCTAATAATTTTAGATAAAATTTTTTTAGATAGATGTAATTTATATATACACAAATATTGAATTGTTGTGTGAAAAGGTTTGAATGTGCCCTTGTGTGTATATAAGCATTTAGCAGACAAAATTTTATTAAAAGATATTAATACTTGGAATGTGAAGTAAATATGAAAATTAATTTGAACAATAATTTTAAAAAAAAATCGAAGAAATGATTCGAATCAGTTCTAGATTTTGCTAGTTTAAAAAGGTTTATGATTTTTGATTGTGAGTTGTATCATACGAAGTTAACAAAGTATGAACTCGTTTAAAGCAAAAGGAGACTGTAATTGGCCTATCGTATCAATGAGTCATGATCTGACTCGATCTTTAATTAATTAACTTAAAAAACAGAATAATTATTTTATTTAAATTTCACTCTCACTCCATGTATACATTAATTGGGTCAGGTCTAAGCCAATAGTGATTTAACTTGTAAAAACTAAATTGGTTTTATTTTTATAATATTTTATATTTTTATTGACTTTTATAATTATTACTTTTTTCATTATTATGACAAATGATAATCACAAAAAAATTAAATAAGTGTTATTTTTTTATTTATTATTTTATAGTGCATGTTGATTATTTTTTGTTTAATATTATTTGGAATGTCTCAATTAAGTTAGACTATAGATTTCTGAATAATTTTATTTATAGCTTGGTTTGGAGAATGTTGGCTAAGTTGGCATTCCTACCTCAGATTGTCAGCTCTTTCCTTCTATTTGATCAACCACCTCCAATGTCTTTGAAGTGATTTCTTCTTAATGCTCACTTAGTTTATCGTGCTCTATAATGACATGATCGATTACAGTTGATAGCATTCCAACAATGGGTCACTTATTTTTCTCTGATTCACTCTATATCACCATCCTTATTGTGTTGGTTAACACCAACTATGTCTAAAAGTTCGTGACTTTCTCTTTTACTTATTATGCCGAACATCATCATACTGTTTAAGTTAAGTTGTAGCGCAGAACAATCCTATATTCTTTTATTTATTTGGCATTCATCAGTTGTTCTCTAGGTTTTTGGAGTTTGAGATGCCTCTTTGTGCTACTATGTTGTTAACAAATATGTACAAATCCATATTTTTTAAATTAAAGTCGTAGGTGATCGCTTCTTTTCAGTAATCAAAGAGTTATATGTAGATAGAGTTTAGCCAATTTCTAGTACTACGTTGGCTGCTTTAGTAGTAAACATCTTGTTGCTCTTACACTGGCTATCTAAGTGGATGGTGCTTCCTACTCCTCTTTTCAAGTTGACATTAACAAAGTGTTTGAGCAGTAAAACTTATAATCGTGATACTCTGAGGGCTTATTATCTAATCGATATTTTATGAGGTATTACTGCATCACTAGCTAAGATGTTACTTTGTGAGATGGTATAGGTGTATAATATACTTTCTGTAGATAAATTTCTTACTGATTTAGTACACTAGTGACTTCTATATATAACCCAAACTCTTTTTTATGTTCTATTGCAGTCTACTTGGTGTAGCTTCATTTAGTTATCAAGTTAGCATTTGTTGTAGTATTATTATATGTATTTAAGTACTTAATTGTTCAATTTGGTGTTGGTATTCCTAAAGGTATTATGTCAATCTTTCATTTAGCGTAGTATTTTGAGGATTTTTGTGCTGACATTTTTAATATTTTAGTCTTATTTAACTTTACTATTACTTTGAACATGGTGGATTCAAATCATCTTTTTCTTGCAACATGAGAGGATTGCTTATCTATTTCCTTTGAAATGGAATTTACTTATTCTGAGTCTATATGTTCATATATCGACCTTGTGATGATGCTCTCGATTGCTGGGTGCAACAGTTCTTTGTAATTTATTATTTGTGTAGGTGTTTGTAACATCCCGTGATCTCATTATAGAGGTATTGTCCGCTTCGGCTTTAGGAAAACTGCGTGCTTGAGTACTTCCCAGGAGGTCACCCATCCCAGTACTACTCCAGTCCAAGCACGCTTAACTACGGAGTTTTACATCACTAGCCTCACAGTTTTGCCCCAAAAGGCGCCTCTACTATTTGAGATCACGTTATCTACTTATACAGCTCAGGATCTCCCTCCCTTTCCGATGTGGGACGATTCATTCATGTGCCCCTCTCACCACTCATTATTCAGCCTAGAAGCCTGCCAGGAGCCGCACTTTGCCTCAGTGATTCCTTTCTCTTAGGACATCACCCGGCGATCACTCCCCGCCCTCTTCGGCCACGGGCGTCACAGGCCCACCAGCTTCCGTCTGGTTCGTCCTCGAACCACATCGTACTGCGGGAGGTTGGCTCTGATACCATATTGTAACATCCCGTGATCTCATTATAGAGGTATTGTCGCTTCGGCTTTAGGAAAATTGCGTGCTTGAGTACTTCCCAGGAGGTCACCCATCCCAGTACTACTCCAGCCCAAGCACGCTTAACTACGGAGTTTTCCATCACTAGCCTCACGGTTTTGCCCCAAAAGGCGCTTCTACTATTTGAGATCACGTTATCTACTTATACAGTTCAGGATCTCCCTCCCTTTCCGATGTGGGCCGATTCATTCCTGTGCCCCTCTCACCACTCATTATTCGGCCTAGAAGCCTGCCAGGAGCCGCACTTTGCCTCAGTGATTTCTTTCTCTTAGGACATCACCCGGCGATCACTTCCCGCCCTCTTCGGCCACGGGCGTCACAGTGTTATACCTTTTTTTGGGTTGTAAGCTGAGTTCATGTAGGCATTCATGACTATATGTTGATTACATTTTGAGAGGTGACAGTGTTGATGTTGCAATGACAAAATATATTGTTTGGACTTAATTTAAATGGTGCAAAACTTGAAATGTATTGACTGGTAGTTGACTATTGGTGTTATGATTATATTAAATTTTTTTGTACAAACTTCTTAGTATCTATATCAATAATAATATTTTATTTGTCACTACATTATGAGGTAGCACTTTATATAGATTGACTTTCTCTCTTAACGAGTCCATATATTGAGACTTTTGTTGCTTCAAGTATACATAAGCTTGTGTATAACCATTACATTGCAATGTTGGCTTCCCTTACTACTCTAACAATTATCTTTGATTAGATTCTTCATTGATACCTATACATAATGCGATTGTTATTGGGTCTTTGTAGTGGCATTTATTGACTTTACATGTTCATTTTGGTAGTTTGAATACTTTATTTGTAGTGAACATTACCTCATATACTATCTATTCCTTTTGCAATTATATTGCTTTGCTTTAAGCTTATATCATATGCTGGATAGGCTTTTAGTTTGTCACTGTATATGACTTAAGAATGTGGTGACCTTTTATTTTTGCATTCTATTAAGGTGCTTGCAGTTGTATTATTAAAAGTAGTTACCCCTGTTAAAGTAAAATTTTCTTTGATTACTTACATGTATAACATGATTGTGCCTGATTGTGTGTCTATCCTCTGCATTTCTTACATTTCAAATTGGTGCATGCTCTAATATCGGACTATTGAGCTTGCTTAGGATTTCTTGTTTGTCTATTATTGTCAAGCTATGATCAATTATTTTCTATTGCTAAGCATTATTTTATTATATTATCGCTTATAGACGATACTTATATTTTTTAGAGTTTGGTTCAGCTTGATGTCATCATGAGCTCCTTGATATTTGGGATAACCATATTATGTATCGTGCATTTCATCCTTGCTTCTTTCAACATTATATTGTATATAATACATTGGTTGATATCCTTGCTCGCTATAAGGTATGATGTCATTATGAGGTTCTATTGATCACGAACATCCAGCATTGCTACTATCTAGGATGATCTTTCCTTAGGCGGTAACTCACTGTATTATTTGCAAAGTCAAAAAGTATTCTATTATTTATAAGGTTCATAGTATTGATTTTTAGTCATTAATTTTTGATTATTTATCTCCCATTTTTATTTTATTTTTAAACTTAAAAATCAGATTATAGAAAATATTTTAATATCTAATTTTGTCTTTCTAACATAAAAGACCTAACTATTCAAAAGGGAATTATGCCTCAGAGGTATGCAAAATGACTATGCTCCTTAGTTTGTTTGGCGAATTAATGTCAAAGTATCTTAAATTTGTTTTTAATTATTTTTCACTTTTATATAAGAGAATAGAAGTTAGAATATGTTTTATGTGATGGTGAATCAAAAAGACTTGAGGGTGTTATTTGCAAATATCCGAGATCTTCGCGGGTTTCCATCCAACGAGTTATTGGCTCCGAAATTGACTTTTTTTTTTAACAATAAACAAAATTGACTTTGTGGGGCCCATTCACGACACGTCATTTTCAAAATTTTTTTAATTAATTAATTAAAACTTTTTTGAAACGTCTGAACGCCGTTAACCTCCCTCCCTCCCTCCCACCCTCCTCTTTCTCTTCGCCTCTCTTTTCCTCCAAAAACCTTCGTCTCTCTCTCTCTCTCTCTCTCAACAAGAATAGCTAAGAAGAGACCGTTCTTCTTCCTGCCGCAAAGGATGATGGATCTGGTAACGTCGCCGAGGAGCTGCTCGAAGGAGCAACTGAGAACTTACCAGCAGTGGTTCTCAATAGCTGATTCTGGTCCGCTTAGTACATCATTTCCTCTTCTCTTCGTGCTTCTTCGCGCCTCTCGTTTTTTCGCCTATGCGTTTCTCCCCTAGGTAGGAGAATCTACGGCGTGATTGACTCTTTTTTTTTTTTTTTTTTCTTTCAATCGTGAAGATGGAGACGGGCGGATTACGGGGAATGATGCGCTCAAGTTCTTCTCCATGTCGAACCTCTCGCGTTCTGAGCTTAAGCAGGTGATTATAGAGATATGATTGTCTTTGTTTTCGATTTCCGCTCAATTAGACATTTCGCCTTTTTTATCAGGATTGTTGCGTTTTGCTCTTTTTGCGGTTTTGATTGTTTAGAGAATTTTCCTATTTTGTTAAGCTCTGTAAATAAACTTTTAGAAGTAGAATGAGATGTTGGATGATCTGCGCTTACATTCATGTAATTTCTAGATTATTTGTTCAGCTATGCTTGAAGAGGAACAAACCCTTTTTTTCATTTGGGTGTGTGCGGCCGGGGGAAGGGGGTTTAGGTTTGCTTTATTTATTGATTGTAGAATGTTCAGCTATTCTGTTTGATTTGTATGTAGGGCTGTAAATGAACCTAGCGCTTGATGAACCTTTCTATGCTCGATTCAATAAGAGCTCATTCATGTTTGGTTTATCAATATTAACAAATAAGCTTAATGATTATTTTAAAAGTTAGATTGGTAAGTGAATGAGTTTGAACATTTTAGTGTTAATGTTCATGAATTGTTTATAGGAAGTTTGTGAACATGCTCGATTTTAAGGCTTGATATGATACTTTTTTGAAAATTTTAGTATATATTGTTCATTAATAAGAAAAAATTCATGATTCATGATGATGAGTCTGTTCATGAGCACATTAATATCCTTAATATATAAAAACTTGTCTATAGTTTTTATATTCGTAAACTCAGATATATATATATGAGCTTAAGCACAAACACATTAATAAGCTCGTTCATGAACCAGATGACCCAATTCCAATCCAAAACGTGCCTAATATTCGCAAACCAAGCTCGAAACATACTCAAGCTTGAGGTCAATTTTAGTAAATGAATATGTACTTGAACAGACCACTACACAGTTCAACTTGGTTCATACACAGCCTAATTGTATGAATACAATCCTTGTGTAGTAGGAATGGAAGAGCCTTTGATGCTGATTGCTGATGTTCTTGTAGGAACAAGCCTAGACAAAACATTGCTTCTTGCAGTTTAACATTTAACTTTAGCATGTAAGTCATCAATATGATAAAGCAAAAAAATCTACAGATTTAAAATCTGAATGTCTCAACAAGATTCAATTGGGTGAGGAGTTTGTAGTAATGGAAGCATTAGAGGACTTAGATAACATAATGAGTATGTTAATGAGCATTAAGCGTTACAAGATCCTAATCAAATTTTTTTCTTGTAATGCTCCACAATTAATTATATAGTTTTGCTTTCGCTTCTTCATTATGCCCATCAATTTGAGGAAAGTATGCAGAATAAAATGTTAGTTTTTGCCATAAAGATTAAAGATTTTGAGCGTCCTTCCACAAATAAGATTTGGACTTAAAAATCTATGTCAGACATAGTTTTGTTGCCTGACATAAAATGTGTTAACCTTAGAAATTATGTCAACTACCACGAAGGATGGAATAATTTTCTCTAACATTCTTAGGCTTTTTTTTCATGAAATTCATATTCGGATCATTCGTAAGAGCACTTGGTAAAGCAGTGGCATGTGGAGACTAGAGTTTTCGTTTCCTTTTTTTTTTCTTTTTTCTGTTCCCTACTGAAATGTCTTTGCAAGAGAGCTTGCGTGCATTTCTTCTAACCTATTAGCCTTTACATGATGTCCAACTAATGTATAATCATGTTCTCTTAGAATTAATAATTACCATCATCAAAGAAAATGATCATGGTTGCAATAATTCCTATTCTTGTTAAATCTCATTTTACCAACTAATCTAGAAGCTTAAGCATGTTGATTATAGTTCAAGAATAAATTTTTATCCTGACAGCATGAATGTTAGAAGGTTATAATTTTAAAATGGCTAGAAAAAATATGATTCAACTATGGCTTTTGTGAGCTCTCACTAATTTATCTGATACCCAATGAGTTTTCAATTTTTTAGTTCTTTTTCATAACTGTAATTGAATGCCAGAAGAATTTGTATATGTGGAAGTAAAAAAAAATCTTAATGAAGTGATATTTATTATAAGATACTTTCATGTATAAAGATTAGATTTCTCTTATTGCTATTTTATTTTCGTTCATTTTCAAAAAATCCTTTACATTTCCTGGACTATATTCTTGCAGCACATAGTATTTTACTTTCATTTTCAATTTGACAACTGTTTTATCATCTGCTGTAAGGTATGGGCCATTGCAGATGCCAAACGACAAGGATTTCTTGATTTGCAAGAGTTCATAAGTGCAATGCAGGTTTTTTTCCTCATCTTGGTTTACGTTGGTACATAAAGAAACTTCTATTCGTTAACTAGTTTTAAATTGCACAGCTTATTTCATTCGCCCAAGCAGGGGAAGATATTACTCAAGATGCCTTAACTCAAACAGGTGAACTAAGACAATTCTTCTCCCTCCCTACCCTGAACTGAGACTGCAGCTGAGTTTTGTTGCAAATTTGCTATTGACAGATCTGGACAAGCTACATCTGCCAGAAATGGATGGTTTGGATATATTGATAGCAGTATGAGTCCTTCCGTTTCCTTCATAGAGTTTTGTTTTTAAAAGATTGTTATAAATCTTCAATTTTTCTTTCATTCCAGAAAAGAAAATGCTCTCCCAAGAGGCATGATCTTCACATAGACGGTAAAAACGCCACATTTTAAGTGTTAAAACAAACTGTAATCTGATCTAATACAAAACCTTCTATTTGTTACCCTGTAATGATGCAGTACCATCCAAACCTCAAGCGTCACCATCTCGCTGGTTTAGCTCGAGAGCATCAAAAAAGGTGGCTTTTCAATTTCTTATTCTATTTAGAAATAAATCACTTTGCTAGTTGAATAACCAAGCTGGCATGGATAGATATTTTTGAAGCATCCATTTCCAATGATTAGTGGAAGCACATTTCCTTTATTTGATATGTGCTATATAAACAGTTAATTATCATGCAGATGTCTCTGAATTCAGTCACTTCCATAATTGATGGCTTGAAGAAACTGTACGTTGAAAAGTTGAAGCCCTTGGAGTTGACTTACAAATTTCATGATTTTGTCTCGCCATTGTTGGTTAGTGTTTTTATAACTGAACTCTCCTTTTGAAGGTTATTCCTACAAGAACTCTGATTAATCCTATTACCATCACATTTAATACATAAATACATGATCTTATATGCGTTTCTTTTTTGTAGACAAACAGTGATTTTGATGCCAAACCCATGGTTATGCTTTTGGGTCAATATTCAACTGGGAAGACAACATTCATAAAGCATCTGCTGAAAACTAGCTATCCAGGTCTTCTACATTTCTTTTGAAGTCTTCTCTGAAGATCTCGAATAAAGCATTGCTTACTTAATCTGTTCATTGTATCATACAGGAGCCCATATAGGACCGGAACCTACAACAGACCGGTTCGTTGTAGTAATGGTATGCTCAAATATGTTATGCATTATACGATCGACTGTCCCAAAAATATCTCTTAATTGCTGAAATTTGTTTCCTTTCTCCATATATTTGTGTCCAACCTATTTTCCTTTAGGGGGCATGTTTAGGATTATAGCAAGCGGCTTCTACTTGAGCTCATAGTGTTTAAATTTTATTTTAAAATTTAAATAATTGAGATTAGTCATCTTGATTTTAAAGTAGTTGGAATGTTAGGAGCATATCTGGGTACATTTTTTGATAAAATAAAATTTTCATATTGGGTCATGAGTCACAATCCAATTCGAGATTAGACCTGTGATCATAATTCAGGTTGAGATTGCCCTGTTTGGCGCGAGGACCAAAACAGGACCAAAATAGTACTAATTTAAAAAATAACAATAATAATAATAAATAAATTATTTTAATTATTCTACATAAATTTTAATATAAAAATAATATTTTATTTCACATACTCAATAATTTTTAATAAAAATACAAACTTTGTTTCACATCTTAGATCAAAATACTCGACTTGAATATTTTGGTCTAGAATGTGAAATAAAGTTGATATTTTTATTTTTAAATTAGTACCATTTTGGTCCTATTTTGGTCCTGTTTTGGTCCTCGCGCCAAACAGGGCTAAGATGGCATTAGAAGAACCTACTGTTGAACAGGATTATATTTAGAGTCTAGGATTTTCGTCGTATTGATTCATGAAATTTGATTTGTTTCACTTTGGTTTACAATGGTCCCCAAGCTTTACATATTTATTGAATTTAGCCCATTTTTGACTGATTCCATCAAACTTAACACACAGTCAGGAACTTCTATCAAAAAAAAAAAATACAGTAAGAAACATAAGTTTTTATTCAATGGCTCTTGTACCCTACACAACTCTTAAATTAGTCTAATACACTTTTCCCTCCTTTTCATATGTTTAAGAAAAAGTAAAATAAACATGACTACCTATCTTGTCAAATATACATATTTGTCCTTCTAAGCGCCATGTAAGATCACGCGTTTGATTTTATTTTATATGAGATTACATTAACCTTGTAGATAAGAAAGGTAATAAAAATAACATTTGAGTTCAAAACTGAAAACCACAGAACTTAACAAAGGAAGACAGAAGGACTGACATGGAATAAAATCCTTATATAGGGACCTAAGCTAAACAATTTAAAATTTGTGAAATTACTTGGAAAAAGGTCTTAGGTTTCAAGCACCAACAAGTAATTTACCCGCAAGTTTATTATTATATTGGGGTTAGATTCCACTAATCCCTGAACCAACTGGGATTGTACCAAGAATATAAGAAAAAGGATTGGTGATTTGGTCCTGAAAAACTTTTAAATAATAACACAACGGCATATTGAATCAATAGAAGCTTATTTCTTAGGTGCCAGAATTGATGCTTGCACAAATATTCTCAATTCTACTAAAACAAATTCAAGATGAAACATTTTTCTTTCATTATTTTGTAATTCAGAAGACATGTATTAACTAAACTTTCTCTGAAGTTCTTATTTGACATTGCAGTCTGGACCAGACGAGAGGTGTATTCCTGGCAACACTATTGCAGTACAAGCAGATATGCCTTTCAGTGGTTTGACATCATTTGGAACAGCATTTTTATCGAAATTTGAGTGTTCACAGATGCCACATCCTGTATGATTTTGTGTTAGCTTATCATTAAGATATAAGAGAATTTCCATACATGCCAAAGTAAACTTATTTACATATTAGCCTTCTAAATCATGGAATTTACAGTCTCATGACATGTAAATATTATGTTTTAGTTTTTACCTACTTCTACTATATATTTTCATAGTAGTGAAACTATAATTGAGTTACAATTTATTGGGATACACATGAGAATTATCTCACATTAGATAATTAGCAATAAATTAAAACATTGATATAGAATTGTATTGGTCCTTAGCCATTGGTATAGGTTTTTGGGTTGAAAGGTGTTCACATTTGTGTATTAGCTTTAATTTAGTTTCCAATGTATTTCTCATAATAAGTGGTACTAGAGTCGATTGTTCAACTAAGATCAAGTGGTCATGCATGGTTGTACTCTCATGGGTGTTCACCTCTTTCTATCATGGATTCATGGTTGAGCAGAATACAAAAGCCTTTTTTTTCTTACTATGGCACCGGGTGGTTGAGTGGGCTCTTAGTTGCATGCACTGAATATGTTAGATGGCCCATTAGAGGGGGAGTAGATCCAATATTGGTGGATTCTCATGTAAGGGGAAGATTAGTCAGATACATATAAGAATTATCCCACATTGGATGATCAATGATAGTTTAGAAGTTGATATGGCCTTTACCCATTTTGCCAAGGATTTTAAGTTGGAAAGTGTCCATAATTGCATATTAACCTCAACCTAGTTCCCTAATGTATTAGTCCTTAACAATAATCAGCCATTAACATCTACATATTTGAGTGTGTATAAAACAATTTCCATGATTTGGATGGTCATTATTGGCAAGTTTACCATGACATCTATGAAAATCTCCAAGATACAATCATGCGATATATGAACGTATTCTGTTATTTTTTTGCCTAGCTGCTGGATCACATGACATTTGTTGACACTCCTGGTGTTCTTTCTGGAGAAAAGCAGCGCACTCAACGTAGCTATGATTTCACAGGGGTCACGTCCTGGTTTGCTGGCAAGTGTGACCTTATACTTCTTTTATTTGACCCACATAAACTTGACATTAGTGATGAATTCAAGCGTGTAATTGGATCCCTTAGAGGCCACCATGATAAGATTCGTGTTGTTCTCAACAAGGCTGACCAAGTTGACACTCAGCAGGTGAAAACTATATCAACTTTTGTTTACTTTATTGTTTCATAGATGCTTCTATTTGTTCATATCACTCGGTAATTTAAGAAAGATATAACGAGACCGAACTAACTAAATGTTTATTTCTCTTGATATCAGCTTATGAGAGTTTATGGAGCATTGTTGTGGTCTCTTGGTAAAGTTCTAAATACACCAGAGGTTATGCGTGTCTATATCGGGTAATCAAAACTGGTGTATTGCATCGTCATAGAATCTGGAAGCAGACTTTTTATGATGATGATGATGACTGATAAATTTCATTTTGTGTGAATATTCAATCATTTTCTGAATGCCAATTTCTTATTTTCTGACCTTTGATGACAATTTCAGCTCTTTCAATGACAAACCCGTAAATGAAGCAGCCATGGGTCCCTTAGGGAAGGAGCTTTTTGAAAAAGAGCAAGATGACCTTATTTCTGATTTAAAAGATTTACCCAAGAAGGCTTGTGACCACAAGGTAAACTTTATTTAATTTCATTTCTGATTTTCAGTAGATAACATGCAGCTTCATGTTTCCTAAATTGTTTCTTAATACGATAAAATTCCAGATTAATGAGTTCGTTAAGCGTGCACGAGCAGCAAAAATTCATGCTTATATAATTAGCCACTTAAAGAAAGAGATGCCTGCTATGATGGGCAAGGCTAAGACTCAACAGAGACTCATCGATAACCTTCAGGATGAGTTTGCAAAGGTAATTTTTATACATTTGATTCTCCTGCTCAACAGGCTCTTAATATATATGATAATCAAATCTGCCACCATTGGATAAACTTTTGATAATTCTTAATTAGATTAGTCATTAATACAAAATATATAGAGCATCACCATTTTGTCTACGTCAGTGAGGCTGTGGTCAAGCGGTGAATTTTTATGCTAGTCCGTGACAATGCTACTAATTTGCAGTAGTTACAGGATAACAACTTTTTTAATAATTTGCTAAGAGTAACGAATTGGTAAGAAAATTACCGATTTGTAGCTTATACCACAAGGTGAACATGATGGTCTGAGGTACAATTCGATAACACTAATGTCGATTTGTACTGCTGGTACTAGTAGCAGAACAGTAGTACGCTTTCGATTTGTTGTATAAAAATCGAACGTCTGAAAACTTGCTACTAGTAGCAGAACAGTAGTAAGCTTTCGATTTGTTGTATAAAAATCAAACGTCTTAAAACTTGCTAGCAAGTTGATGCCACAAAATGATGATTTTTTACATATTTGAAATAATGAGAGATTTAGCTCTAATTTAATTGGCAGTTAACAGTTAAGAAAACATATAGCCACCACTGTTTTTCCGTTTCCCTTTTTCTAATGTATTTCTTGATTGAATAAAGAATATGGAAAAAGATCAAAGAAAATAACTGCAGCTGGTTTGTGCATGTATAATAGGAAAAAATCATGTAGGGGAAAGTAAAACAAGTAATTTGGTTAATGATTAAAAAAATGGTTTCGCATTATTTAGAATTTTTTTTCATGTCGTGGCTGTACAAGATATTTATAACTTTTACTGAAAAGGAAGATGAAAATAAATTTAATTAGATTGGACGTATAGAAAGTTTAAACGTGTTGGGAATCACATGCATACAGTGACATTGCGTTTCTAGCATAGATTCCATCCACACAATGTAACACTTAAATGCAAAAATCTAGACCGAAAATTACAACTGAGTGAGAAACAACAATACAAAATAATACAAAAAATAAAAGAATTCGGGGGCATTTAGTTTGTTGTTATATTAGTATTATGTCATATAATTTAGATGTCATCTTTTGACTAATAATTCTATAATTTTATAGAAAATTATTTATAATATCATTAAACCAAATAATTATTTTCTCTAGATAACATTACATAACATCAAGATAACATTGAACCAAACGCCCCCTAGAAAAACACTTAAAGTGGAACCCTCAAATTTGGGCACAAGGTGAAAATTTCACTATTCTTTAAGAATCTTTGGAGAAATTATAAAAGATCACACTCATACTTTCAAACTGTTAAATAGTCGCTCAAATCAGTGACGTTACCATCTTAGATATACAAGAATATACTAATTGAGAAATTGGCATAACAATCATTGTCATTAAAATAGTTGTGCAGTTGTCACTGCTTACCATATTTATCCTATCGGTCATTCAGTTGTCTCTTCTAGATGTATCTGTTCTACTAATGTACGACTTGTGTTGTGTAGTTCGATCCCTCTTATCATCCGATCCTTGCTGTTGAGTCCCACAGGTCCGATTGTCCACCCAATGCTTTCAGCCTGCATCCAACATGCTAGGCTCCACAACCACATCAAAATGTTGAATCAGTCAAAAAAAAAACATTAGTATTATGAATGAAATAATGTTGAATAAAATACACCCAAAAGTTATTTGGAATATTAGCTTTACATAATTGAAATTAAATATCATAAATTACTAAAAATAAGAATGATTCAACTAGTTGATACAAATGATCAACATTTACTTAGAGGCTTTATCTGCTCTACCCTTTCGAAACAAAGTCCGTTCTTCCATACCATTAAATTGGAGCAATTTACTATTATCTTCTATGTGATATTTTTTATTTTCTCCTTCACTTATGCTCTACTAGGTCCAAAAGGAATTTCATCTTCCAGCTGGTGATTTCCCCAGTATTGATCATTTCAAAGAGGTATTGACCGGTTACAATATTGATAAATTCGAGAAGATCAAATCAAAAATGATCCAAGCCGTTGATGACATGTTGGGGTACGACATCCCAGAACTCCTGAAGAGCTTCAGAAATCCATACGATTGATTGAAGACATTTCTTGATGATAAAAAAAAAAAAGAAGAAAAAGCATAGCAAAAGATAAAGAGAACCTGCATCAATTTTGAGAACCCAAGAAGCTATTTCATTTTATCTCATGTTACATAAATCGTATTTAAGGATACGAATTCACGTTGTGTTGATGAAGTAAAATCGTATCTTTGGAGTACGATTTATGTTCAAGTTAGTACAAGATGATTTTTTTGAAATTAATTTTGAAGAAGAGAAAATCTGTTGGTAGTTCATTCAAACGGCTGAGGTTGTGCTGCAACTGTACAGAATTTTTAGATTCTGATTATTTTTTTTTTCTTGATGGGAGATTTTGAACTTGTTAGCATTTGTATCATTGAAATTTTGTAATGTTTTGATATTCAATTATTAGTCATTTTGCATGTTGCTGCAAATAAGATTCAATTCATGTGACCTGGGTCCTGCTGTTGACCAATATAAATGATTGCTACTCATCTTTTAATATAATTTTGTCTTTATGATATATTATTTACAATATTTATAAATATACATATTTTAAATTTATGAATTTAGTATATAATATCATGCAGATTTATGATTTTAACAGGTACTTGAGTTATATATGATATATTAATCAAATTTTTTTTTTAATTTTTTAATATTAAATTTTTTTAAAATATCTAAAATTCCCTCTCTCTCTCCCTCTCTCCATAAGCAACCTGCAAGAGAGCGATTAGCATCCAGAGACACTCGTTGTGCAGCCGCGCAAGTGCAGCGGGTGCGTGGCCAGCCCAGGGCACTTGTGCGGTTAGTATTTTAAAAATTTTAATATTAAAAATTTTAAAATAGACTTGATTGATAAATTATATTTTCACTAAAATACTAGATATTAAATTTTTAAAAACATAAATTTATGTAGTATTATATCTTAGACTTAAGTCTTGGATGTAATTTATCTTTTCATTTATTTCTATGTGATAGATGCATTTCACACTTAATTTATTTTCAATTTCGCGTATTTTACGCTATCTCATTTGCACTTGTATTGCATTGCACTACTTCTCTTGCGATAGCGTGCATGCCAAATATTAACTCGCCCTTGTTTGGTTCATACCCAAATTGAGCATAACTATTTTTTTAAAAAAATAAATTAATTTATACAATTCTTAATACATCAATTAATTTTATTTAATATTCTCACAATTAACTAACTTTATTTCTCATCATATATATATCTAAAAAAAAATTATATTTTTTTTATAAAAAATTAAAAAATGGCTATACTTAACTTTAGCATGAACCAAACAGGGTTGATTGAAATGCAATGGCATGATGAGAATTTAATCAGCTGTTTCATTTTATCTTCAAAATAATCACCATGTGCACTGTCATTTTAAAATTCTTTGATATAAGTCGTATTTGAAAGATACGAGTTTGTATAATTTTGTTACCCAATCTATTGTATTAATGGTGGAGCAAACTCATATTTTTGATATACAATTTACATATGAAATGATTATTATGAAATTTAATTAACACGACTATTATTGAAGATCAACTTATCTTATTATAATTATCGAATCTGCTTAGTTGAAATTGAATCGAAGTCTTATTTTTACGTGTAATGGTTATCATCCTTGAACATGATTTAAGCAGGGAAGGGAAAAAAAGATTGAAAATGGAGAATAATTTTATAAATGCTTTCAAAATTAAAAAAAACATGAAGAAATATATCTATAAATTAGTTGCTACCAAAAAATGTATATATATCTATAAACTATTCAAAATTAAAAGACCCAATTACTCTAAATTAAAAAAAATGAGAAAAATTATTAAAAAAATGATGAGATAAACTAATATTCAAGTCATTTTATGTAAAAAAAAATTATTTTGATATTTCAATAATGTAAGAAAAATTTAATATAAAATTAATAATATTATGACATAATTTAATTTTTATGTTGGAAATAAACCACTGCCAATTATGGGGAGATTTTTCTACAGATCTCAAATCTATCCGAATTATATGTTCACCTCCAATTCTTAAATATGACGTCACCTAAATTCACTGAATTAAATGCTTACCTCTTTATTCCTAACATTAAGTTTTTTACTTTATACACCACAATAAATTTTTTAATTACATACAGAATATTTGAAAGTTATGAATTACATATGTAATATCAAAAACTAACAAATTTTAAATACAATAATTTCATGTAAAAAACTAATTAACTTTAATCTAAATTAATTTACCAGAATTTACAAAATATTATTTTGTGTATGGGCTTAAAGATTCAAAAAAAAAAATTCATTAATAAATTAAATATTTCTATTAATTTATATTTTTATTATTTTAAATTTATTAATTTTTAAATATTGCATATATTATTTTTAAGTTTTAATTATTTTAAATATAATAAAAAATTTGTAAACTTTTGTTAAATAAGAAATATGTTTATATTAAATAAAAAAATCTATATTAATAAATTTTTTAATTTAGAGTGATGGCTTGATATGCTCAATGAATGTGGAAGTTGAGTTTTTTTTTTTGATAAAATTTTAGGAGTAATATTTAAGATGTGCTTAATTAGTAAAAATTAAAGGTTATATATGATATCCTTTAATTAATTAGAGGTTCTATATATAATACAGATGAATTAGAGGGTTAACTGAGAAATTGTACCTATATACATATGTTTTCAGTCTGCGCGAAATCTTCTTCCGTTCAGCCGGGGATCTCGATCTCTGATCCTGAATCCTCGTGAACATCGGCTTCTTCCTTCTCGCAGCGAAACTCGTCGATCTTCTCCAGAGAGAGATGAAGAGGTTGCAAGGCAAAGTCGCCATCGTCACGGCTTCAACGCAGGGCATCGGCTTCGCCATCGCCGAGCGGTTTGCCCTCGAGGGCGCCGCTGTTGTGATCTCCTCTCGCCGACAGGTCTCTATCTTTGTGTATGTAGGTATATGCAGACTGTCGTTGCTTTTCTGATATTTTTGAGTGTTTGTGGAGCTGCAGAATAACGTGGATGCGGCGGTAGAGAAGCTGCGGTCCAAGGGATTGGAGGTCACGGGGGTTGTGTGCCATGTCTCCAATCAGCAGCAGAGGAAGGAGCTGATCGACAAGACAGTTCAGGTTAGATTCATTTCATTTTTGAAATAGGTGAACAATTTGAATGAAAAGAAGTATTTCTTGGCTAAGTTGTCATCTGTTTTCAGTAAGAAACTGAATGAAAAGGTGAAAAGACTGATTTGTTTGTTTTTTGAAAAACGATTGAGTGTTGACTTGGCTTCCTTTTGGGAATTTTTGTTTTCTCCTTGATATACGAGGAGTAATAGTCCTGCCCACCATAGATATTATTTGGTTTAGCCCATGGACACATGCATGGTTTTAAAATGCATTTAGGGAGTAGGAGTGTACTCCCATGTATGCCTAGAATTTCTCCGGTGCTTTGCCAGTGTGAGATTTGCCAAGGGTTATCACACACACCCTCTTTGAGAACTCAGCATCCTTGCTGTGGTTTTCCCCACCATTGTCCAAAACTAAATGGCAACGTGGAGTGGCTTTGATATCATATGTAGGAACTTAGCCAATTGTAGGTATTGTCCACTTTGATCCGTGGGTTGCACAGTTTTAAAATGTGTTTATAGAGGTAAAGTTGTAATGGTGTGTTCTAACATATACTCAGCATAAGATTTTGCTTGGGAGAGGAGAATGCCTAATCCTAATAATTTTTGTGACATCCTTAAGGGGAATGTCAATTGACGTACACACTTGTAGTCTTTTAGTTTTTTAATGTGAGGCTTAGGACAAATTTCAATATATATATATATATATA
>JAEMOT010001578.1:87371-98192 GCA_019297695.1 Apostasia ramifera | reverse complement strand
TCGGGATGAGGCTTCTTCTGTTCGGCTCGGATGCCTTGCTCACGTGGAGACCACGTGAGCAACTACGTGGACGGTCCAGATGAAAAAGCGCGAATCCAGTTGCAACAATAATGGTATAATTTAATTAGTTGTGCTTTGATTTCACGTGGATTGATGATATCCTAACATTGCTCATGTTAAGAAAAATGTCTTTCTAGGGTCCTCATAAGAGAATGTTTCTTGAAGAAATCTTGCAGGAGCACTATAACAACATAAGGTATTTGCGAAAACATAAAACATAAGGTATTTGCTACCATCAATTGCGAACATCATTAAATTGATTGCCGATTAGTGACCATTTTTGCAATTGATTAATGAAAATATGAAATATAAGTTTTTATATATATAATTAACTCAACTCTTAACATAGAAATCTAATCAAGAAAGTAAATTGGAGTTGATTTCCTCAAGCCATATTAACTTATGCCCAATCTAGATAAATCACAAAATAAAATAAACTCATGCCATATTAATTAACAATATTTTGGTATAAGATGTGAAATAAAGTTGATAGTCTTATTAAAAATGATTGAGTATGTGAAATAAAATAATTTTTTTATTAAAATTGAATAGAGAGAGGCCCTTCTCTGATCTTGTGGAGGTGGTGGAAAAACCGTCGCAATTAGCGGAGGATTTTGAGTTGGAGTCACCGTTGTTTGGCGTTAGGATCAAACAAGACTAAAATAGTACTAGTTTAAATAATAATAATAATAATAAAAAATAAATAAATTATTTTTATTATTCTACACAAATTTTAATATAAAAANAATTTATTTATTATTATTATTATTTTTTTTAAATTAGTACTATTTTGGTCCTGTTTTGATCCTGTTTTGGTCCTCACGCCAAACAGGTAGGATACTGAATATTCCATTAAATTTAGTAACTCTGATAATAAATTTTTAAAAATTATGAACTCATTCTTAATTTCATCTGATATTATACTTCAATTTTAAAAATTTATTAATTTTAATTATTTGAAAATAATTAAATAATTTTTTTTTGTAAGATATGAAATTAAATTTAATTGTAAAATATAAATGGGAATATTTAATATTGTTGAGATATAGTTTATGATGAAATATTTTATTGGCAAGGCCAATGTTGATTTTGATTTTTTATTTTTCTACTGAATGGGAATGAAGATTAAAATGTTATGAGCTCAAAATGGATGGAATAACTAAAATGTGCCTAACTGCCAATTGCTAGCAGTGACAGGCTGTTATTAAATTATGACTAAAGAGCCTATTTGTTTTGGTTAGATTAAAATTAATTTAACTTAATTTTAAATAGTTATATTGCATCATATATAAATTTTAATATTAAAAATTAATTATATTTTATATTCTTCACACACATCAAAATAATAATTAACTTATATCACATTTCTTATAAATTTTAATATAATAATTAATTTTATTTTACATTATTCATAATTTTTAATAAAAAAATTTTTATTTAATTTTAATTTTAACTTTATTAAAATTAAAATTTTACAAACAAAATAAATCTTAAAATATATTAAAAAAATTAATTTATTGAAACCATACAACACATACTTGATTCATCAGCCACAAATATTTTGTGGGCAAAATCTTGTTAAAGATCGCTGGATGGACGGTTGAAAGGATATGCTTATGGGCGTAAAAGTTTAGATAAAATAGAGAAAATATATGAATAAATTTATTTTTAATACTGCATATGATGAAAAATAAAATAATTTTTTATAATAAATTACATTCGGTGCCACTAGAGAAGTCGAGATGGGGTTTTGTTGCACATAATTCTTAGCTACTTTAATTGTACGTTGCACTCTCCAACTTGGATTGTCTCTTGTATGTTGTCAGTCAAATTACAATTTTTTGAATCAGGATATGAAAAGGGAGTTAAAGAGTGTGTGTGCACAACATTGATAGTGAGTAAGAGAGAGGAGGCCAGAGAGAGTGAGGGAAAGCGATGGAGAGACAACTTGTGTCTGATACTTAGAAAAGAGAGAGTGAGAGTGAGAGGAGAAATTATTGTGTGCGACAAACTACGTCAACAGTTCGCTCACCAATCACGTCGCATCACGTAGGTGAGTGGGAACTATCACGCATTAAATGCGGTAAATGACATTAAGATGCTAAGCGGTATGGCGGATCGTTCGATTGGCAAGACTGGACGATCTGTTAGACAATCAAACCATTTGGTTATACCAACTAGACGGGCTATTATATAATCAGATTAGATAAATATATAGGTAAATATTCATCTAAAAAAGTAGATATAATTTAAAATTAGGTAGGTGCCACATATTATTAGACTAACGGAAGAGTTGACGGTCATGTCTTTGGATTGAATGCTGGTGGTATGCTCGAGGCTGAAGATTGTAGTGATACCTCTAGTAGTGATGATGCTCCTTATCATCTTGTAGCAAAGAGCCTCTTTATGACGTCGCTCTGATATACGTAGCATCTAGTGCTAGTAATTAGGCTATTGCTATAATTTGGAATTTGGTCCCAGATGGTTTACATTATTTCTCAATATCTTTCATATTTTGAGAAACTCTTATGTAGTTCAAGTCATGCTATCTTTCAGAACCTCACCGTCCCTCCAATCAGAAATTCCTTGCAATATCCTCCGCACTAACCTAGCCCCTCTCGATGATTTTACCGCTAATTATTCTCGTATTTTGAATGCATCATTACAAGCTAATAATTTTCTCAAGTTTAGCTCGCTAAAACTCAAATTCAAAAATTTTAGCCATTTGTTTTTAAAATAAAATCTTAACCATTTGATAAAATCAACATTTGTATATCAACACCCTAATTTATTAATTATCTAGGAGTTTAAAATTAGCCCTGTTTGTCTAGGAGTTTAAAATTAACCTAATTTAATTTTAACCAGGCATATTACATCACACATAAAATTTAATATTAAAAATTAAATTATTTCACATCCTACACATATTACTAAAATAATAACTAACTTATATCACATCCCTCGCATATTTCAACATAATAACTACCTTTATATCATATCCCTCACATATCCCAACATAATAACTAACTTTATTTCACATCATTCACAACTTTCAATAAAAAAATATCTCTATCCAAATTTAATTTTAACCTTCTTAAATTTAATCTTACAAACAAACACATCCCTAATGATAAATAATTCTTATATACACTTTAATAATTTTCTCACACAATAATCCATTCACATTAGATCTACTCTCTTTCTAACAAGCTAATTTTAATCAATCAAATGCACAAACATCAAGAGACTGCTTAATTACCTATTGCACAGTAGAAATCATATGATTTTAGATTTTTTGTTTTTGCGGATAATGCATGACCCACAGAAGTAAAACCTTTGTGAACTTAATTCCAGCTAAATCATCGACTTTTATACTATTTATTAGTAGAATACCTTAGGAGCCTATGGACCAACCTATAGGAGTAAAACCTATGTAAACTTAATTTCAGTCAAACTATCGACTTATTATTTTTTAGTAG
This sequence comes from Apostasia ramifera, assembly GCA_019297695.1. Classification (NCBI taxonomy): domain Eukaryota; kingdom Viridiplantae; phylum Streptophyta; class Magnoliopsida; order Asparagales; family Orchidaceae; genus Apostasia; species Apostasia ramifera. The sequence goes on along the minus strand of JAEMOT010001578.1, from coordinate 94,653 downwards.
AGAACCTTAGGATCCCATGGTTGGTCCATTGCAAGTGAATGGCCAACTATTCAACTCTAAAACCTATGCCAATAGATACAAGCCCAATATTTGTATATTAAAAGTTATTTTTTATTAAATTTTTAACGTAGAACGTCATCTTTTATATAAAAAAAAACTCTTAAGACGAGAAAAAATCACTTGTCTACCAATCTTAAACTATACATCATACTTTGTTTGAACTCAAGCTTTACAAGAAAAAAATAAGTTTAGGTTATAATAAAGGAAAAGATACAAAAGAAAGAATTATCTCAAACTTGAATTATCTTATGATATCTTATTATTTCTCCTCAGGGTGAGCACTTATAGCATTCCTTTGTCCTAGATTCTTATAATTGGAAACTGAAGAATATCACATGCGACGTACTCGATTTTTCATTTTTATGTGTCGATTTTATTGGAAAGTAAAGAGTTTCTTGTGTGTGAAAGCTCTTATTTCATATGGGCAACTGCCATATGGAATCATTGTATTTGTTGAATTCAATGTTAACATTATAGTGATTGTAAAGTAAGATCACATTTACTTGATTTAGATATCACATTCGGTTGTTTCGATAGTTTAGATGATTTCTATATCGACTGATTAGGTTTTGATAATTCTAACTTACATATTTCTTATTAATTTTAAGTTTTGATTCAAAAGTTTTTATTTCTATCATTTCTTTCTAAAATCTACTGAGTTTTAGTTGAAACTCAATAAAACTCGTATTTTTGAACAAGTACGAAAAAAGATGATTCAAAATTATTGAAATCGATACTTTTAATTTCATCAGATTTTCTAGCCCCTTTTCTTCTTCATCACTCGTCCCAACGGCCACAAATTTACGCGGCACTCAAACAAATGCGATGGACCACGCCGCCGGCGACGACGTCGTCTTCGAGATCCTCCCTAGCATCCGTACCTACCGGAGCGGCCTCGTCGAGCGCCTACGGCCCACGGTGTTCGTCCTTGCTTCCCTCGACCCCGATACCGGCGTCGCCTCCAAGGACGTCATAATCAACCCTTCCACCGGCCTCTCCGCCCGCGTCTACCTCCCTCCCTCCTCGTCCTTCGCCGGCGGTCGGAACCTCCCCGTCCTCGTCTTTTACCACGGCGGCAGCTTCTGCAGCGGCAGCGCTTTCTCATCACCTTACCACTCCTATGTCAACCGCCTCGCTGCCGCCGCCGGCATCCTTGTCGTTTCTGCGGACTACCGGCTGGCGCTAGAGCATCCTCTCCCCGCCGCCTATGATGATTCATTGGAGGTGCTTCAGTGGGTTGCCGGCGGCGGACTGGAATCCGCCGATCTCGACAAGATCTTCGTCTCCGGCGATAGCAGCGGCGCCAACATAGCTCATAACGTGGTGCTCCGGTTAGGGCAGAACAACTCGGTGGTGGAAGGGTTGATTTTGCTGCTGTTAACACGTGGTTCCCGCGCTGCATCCTGACCGTACACGTGGTGCCTGACTGGCCTCCATTTGGTTGATTGATTTGCTGACTCATCTCTGACTTTACAGGACTTTTGACTAGGCCAAACCTCGGCCACGTGGGTTCAACCTAACCCCAGACAAACGGCGCGAACCCAAAGCCTGTCCATCACCTTTTCTCTGAAAAATCAGGGTGAAGCTACACGCTCCAACAGCTACAAATACCGCTGAACAGTTCCTCCAAAAGAGTGGGGGAGAAGTAGAGAAAAAGGAGAAGAGGAAAGATCGGATCAACGATGAGGGACTGTCTCCACTCTCATTGTAACAGAGCTCTAACCGATGAGCTCTCTTCTTTTTCTTCTTCTTTCTTCTTTCCAAAAACACTGTACAAGCCTTCAAGGCTACTTTTCTTTCCAAAAACTTCTTCGCTGATCGTCCGGTGGACGTAGGGGATTTTCTCCCTGAATCACCTTAAACCTCCATGTGTTTCTCTGGATGCTTTGAACTGATTCTCTCCTTGAGCTTTCATTAACAGGCTCACCTCTTTGCGCGCCGCCGTCTCCCGGAATTCTCTTTTTTTTCGGTGTTTCCTGGGACCCCCACATCCTACGTCAACAGCTGCACCCTCACTTCTGGGGAAAGGAGAAGAACGGGTCGGAGCAGGAGGAGCGGGAAGGGGTGATACTGAAAGCGAAAGACGCCGATGCCCTGTGGCCGTTTGTGTGCCCGGGGACGACGAGGCTCGACGACCCGAAGATTAATCCGACGGCAGCCGGAGCTCCGAGCTTGGCGGCTCTGGGTTGTCGTCGGGTCCTGGTCGCTGTTGCCGGGAGGGATCTTCTTAGGGAAAGGGGCAAACTCTACTACCAGAAGCTGAAGCAGAGTGGGTGGGCCGGAGAAGCCGAGTTCTTGGAGACCGACGGGGAAGACCAGGCCTTCTTCCTCCTCAACTCCGGGAGCGAGAAGTCAATTTCATTCATGGAGCGATTGGTGAAGTTTCTGATCGAGAAGAACTAGATCTATGAACTGTACTAGTGGGTCTATATATTACTCTGATATAATCAGTAAATTAAAGATGAAACAGTAATAATCGAAGAACACAGAATCACCAAATCTGGGTTTTCTGAAGGATTTCTTCGTTTTATTTATGAGATGCAGATCAACAAGAGAGGTTAGTCTAAGGTTTTTTGAAGAATTCAGCCAAAAGTTTGATCTTGGTTTTCCCCTGCTCAGAATCCGCATCCAAGAGGTGGAAGACGTGATTGGCCTCCGGCGTGACGACGAGCTCTGCCTCGCCAGGCCAGCCGCTCTCTTTGAGCTTCTCGTAGTAAAGGATTCCTCTGTCTTTCAAGAAATCTTTCTCGGCGACCGTCAACAGAACCCTCTCGCAGCTCAGGGACGCGAGGCTCGGCGCGCCGTCGGCCACCGGGTTCCTCTTCGGGTCGTCCGGCCCGATCGTCTCCGGGAAGATGAACTTCCATGATTTGTCCATCACCGCTCGGAGGCCAACATCCGTCGCCTCCGAGCCCACCGGCGCCGACCCCCAGAAGAAAGGATGGATCAGACCCAACCCCTTGATTGCAATCCCTTCCGCCGCCGCCCGGAGCGCGAGCTGATGGGCGATGTTGGCTCCGGCGCTGTCGCCGGCGAGGAAGACCCGCCGGAAGTCACCGTGCTGGGACAACCACGGGTCGGCTCGGGAGAAAACCCAAAGGAGGGCAGCCCAGGAGTCCTCGTATGCGGCGGGGAGGCGGTGCTCGGGGGCGAGGCGGTAGTCGACGGAAACGGCGAGGAGAGGGGTGAGGGAGGACAGGGAGTTGAGGTGGCGGTGGTAAACGGGTGAGGCTGCGGATTCGATGCAGAAAGCGCCGCCGTGGATGTAGACGAGGACGGGTAGCTTTTGATCGCTTCCGGCGGCAGTGGGAGGGAGGTAGAGACGGGCGAAGACGCCGGTGGATGGATCGATGGTGACGTCCTTGGAGTCCACGCCGGTGGCCGGGTCGACGGAAGGGGGAACCTTGTCGGTGCCTCCGAATCGTTCGACGCGTCCGCTTCGATACATGCGCAAGAATGGTGGAAACTCGAATTCGACGTTGTCGGAGTCGGCGGCTGCGGCTGCGGCGGCGGTGGGAGAGTCCATTCTACCAGCGGCGACGTTACAAGGTTCTTTTCGGTGTGAGAGCAATCGCTAAAGCAAGGGCGTCAAGGGACAACGTGTTTTCGTGTCGATAAACTGGGCCGTGAATTTTATATATTTATCTTAAAAAATCTTATTATATATATATATATATATCTCATATTTGTATTTCAAACTTTGTGAATATTGGTGACTTTTCTCTATAATTAAAATATTAATAGAGTTAGTTCAAAAAAAAAATTGTTAATAGAGTCGAAGAATAAAAACTTTCATTTTTAGAGGTGAGATTTGAGCTAGACTATTCAAAAAACTTAATAAAAAAAGAAAAATATATTATTAACACGTGGTTCCAGTGCCGCATCACAACCATACACGTGGCTTCTAGGTGGCACTAACTCTTTATTTAATGCTGTTATTCTCGCAGGTCTCCAACCTCGGTCACGAGGGTTCGGCTTAACATCGACCATGACGGTCTAGGATCATCCCCTGCTAACATCGATGACGATGTTATTTAGCTGCACTTGTCGCAGTTGGCGTGGCCCGACCGCGCTGTTCCCCTTACAAAACACTTTTTCCAGACGCGCAAACCAAGGACTCGCATGCTCCAATCCTCACAGATCTCTAGGAGCAGTACTAAGATCAAAAAGTCTAGCTCTCTTTTTACTGCCTCTGGTCCCTCCAGTGGCCGACAAAGCAGCATAGACTCAGGATTTGTTTACTCCCTCTCCTTCCGAAAAATCAGGATAAAGCTGTACTGTCCACTGCCTACAAATACCCTTGAACAGGAGCCAAGAAGGAGATCCGAGAACAACCATTAGAGCATAGGCAACTCTCTCGAATTTTCATGTCTTCACTGTATTAGAGCCCCGACTAATGGGCTCTCTCTCCCTTCTTCTTCTTCTTCTTCCCTAGCTTAACATTGTATTAGCCCTTACGGCTGCTTTCTGTATAGTGAAACCCTTTCACTGATCGCTCGGTGGACGTAGGGGATTTCCTCCTTGAACCACTTTAAACCTCTGTGTGCTGTTCTAATTGCTAGAGCTCTTTGCGCGCTGCCGTCTCTCGGGACTCTATCTCTTTCTTTCAGTGTTTTTTGGGATCTTCTACATCCTACGTCAATATATATATAATTTAAGACTAAAAACTTTGAAACTAGCATTGCTTTTAATCTAAATGATTTTTTTTTTAAAAAAAAAACTTAACTTAGATATTTGATATTAAATTAAAGCATCAAAGTACACGCGTTATTTAATCTCTTTAAAGGATGCTTCATAATTTAGTAAGAATGAGAATTTTTTTTTAAATAAAAATTATCTAATATAGCATAGTGCATTACACATAGCTTGCTTTAAGAGAACTCGCGATTAGCCCAGAAGGTCGCTTAGATCTCTGTTAGAGGCACTTTTTAAGCCTGAGAAAAGATCATTTATAAGTATTTGAATTTCTAATTTATCTTAAATTTGTTGTATTGGTTAATATGTGATTTGGGAGGGCATCTTTCATATTTTTTATTTTAAATATATTTAATAAAAGAGCCTATAAAAGATTTGTATTAGATAAAACTAAATTTCAGGTAATTCTCTGTGGTTTCACTTTCCCTCTAATTAGATGCCTGTGCAATGGTATCTTAGCTTGATTTTTCTTACAGCGTTGATAGTGTACTTTTAAAATTCGTTTGATTCGTAGTATTTTTTCTATCTAATATAAATTTTATTTCACATTCAACATAAATATAAATATTAAAATTAATTTTATTTCACATTTTACATAATTTTTAATATTAAAATAATTTTTCTATTAAATAAAAAAAATAAAAATATTTTTTTTTCTTATTTAAAAAAATAGCTCCAAGATATAAATGTTTTCGCTGAGTTATGAAAAAATATGTAAAAAATATATACTTGAAGATATAAATATTTATTTGTGGGAGTAAATAGATCATGCCGAAGGTGACAAATCTAAAAGAAAGTTTCATTCGATGACATCTAGAAATTGATAATTTTATAATTTTTTTAAACATATTATTTAAATGTATTTATTAAATAAAACAATTAATTTTTATAAATATTATAATATAATGTAAAGATAATATTAAATTAAAAACTCCTCAAATGCTTTTTTTAATTGTTCAGCGTTTATTCTATATAAAAAAAATAAATGTATGCATGACATATTGACATGAAATATAATTCACATACATTATAAAGACCCTGTTTGTTTGGTCATTAAAAATTAACTTGATTTAATTTTAATTAAGTATATCACATCACATATAAAATTTAATATTAAAGATTAATTTTATTTTACATCCCTCACATATTCTAATATAATAATTAACTTTATATCACATCCCTCATATATCCTAATATAATCGGCCTCGTTCGGTTGGAGGTAATTTTTTTTTCCCAACACAATTTTTAATTATAAAATTTAACTTTATTTCAATTTTAATATAAATATGAATATTAAAATTTAAAGTATTTCACATTTTGCACGCTTTTTAATATTAAAATAAATTTCTCTCTCATTAAATTTAAAAAATAAAATATTTTTATTCTTTTGTAAAAAAAAGCTCAAATCAAATGAGGCCAATTAACTAATTTTTATTTCACGTCATTCACACTTTTTAATAAAAAAATATCTCTATCTAAATTTAATTTTAATATTATTAAATTTAGTTTTACAAACAAACAGTTCAAAATGTTATGAATATAGAACATAGTACTTTCATTACTTTACCCACTTTTAAGCCTTAAATTTTTCATTTTGCACTAAGGAGGCATTTTGTTCAGTGTTATCTCAATATTATGTTATGTTATTTTTAAAAAATAATTATTTAGTTTAATGATATTTTTAAATAATATTATAATTAATTACAAAAATATCATTATACGCTTACATCTAGATGTCACCCCAAATCGGACAACATCTCAAGATAACACCGTCAATTTGTCATTATAATATCAATAACTCCCAACTAAACAAAAAAAATTTAAAAATTATTGATATTTTCTAATATCATAACATTAAACCAAACAAATGTTCATTGATGAATAATAATAACATTTAGATAACATGACATCTAAATAATATTGTCATTGAGATAACACTAAACCAAATGCCCCCTAAATTCTTCATCGCATATTTTAAAATAAAATTAAAATTTGATCACGACAAAAATTGTATAAAACCGATTTAACACGTGCTGAAATTTATCTGATCTGCTCATAGATTTGGTTTAATAATAGTAAACTTTGGGCGTTCAATTTGTAACATTTTTTATTAGTTTATATATAATTCTTTTATCATAATTTATATATATAAATATTGTTCATAGTTTATATATAATTAATTGAACTGACATAAATCAGTAGGAAGAAAATCATTTTAATCGTCAAAAATTAAAATTCAAAAAACGCCAGGATGGGCTTAAAGAAAAATCATCTGCATCAAAAAAAGTCAATTGACGCCATTATCACCTTTAAATATTTTATTTACTTTCAACACTCCTTCTCAAATTTAATTATAAATTGTATTCTGTCATATTAAATATCTAAATTTTGCTCTCTTTCAATAAAATAATTTTTTTTAAAATTTTAATTAAAAAAAATTAAAATGACACGTATAAATTTCTAATTTAAAGTAGAGTCATAAAAAAAATTAAGAGATGATATATATATATATATATATATATATATA
>JAEMOT010001578.1:64412-81856 GCA_019297695.1 Apostasia ramifera | reverse complement strand
CTCGGCCGCCTCGCAGCGCGCGGCCGGCTGCGCGCGACACCACGTAGGGTAAATTAGTAATTAAAAAATATATTTATTTTATTTAATTTTGTTTACAAATTAAATGATATTTTTAATGAAAAATATCATGTTGGATTTGATTTGAAGTTTTTTAGAAATAGTTAGGTCCTAGTAAATTATATAATAATTATTGTGAATGTATGTTTTAACGTTTGTAAATTTTATTATAAATCAGATAAACTTCAGGCCCAAGCGAAATTATTTTATATATCAATATATATATATATATATTGATCCTTGCGGGACCTCCAGGATTTATATTGCAGAATGAGGCTGTCGGCGGAAGATGTCCAAAGCTGTGGAGGACAAAGCCAGATAGCAAGGCGGGAATAGGTAGAGAGTTAGAGAGGAGAGTTATAAAGCCGGAGAACAGCAGAGGAAGAAGGGTAAATGGGCAAGAAGATTGCAGGGTCATTAGGTAGGTGATAGTGACAACGATGTTTCCACGCTTATGAATGTTTGTTGCTGTTCAACGCTTCCTTCGCATGTCCCTCGTCTTCAAACTAGTGAGGCAGTTTGATCATCTTCTTCCCATGCCTTCCAGCTCCTGAGAGAGGGCAATGAAAGGGCGAGAGGAAGAGCTTGAAATGGCAGAAGAGTACTGTTTCTCCAGTGAGGTTCGCTCTCCGATCTCTCCTTTTCATTTCGAGCCTAATAAGGTTGAACTGAGCCTGTCTCGAAGAATTAAACCTGCTCATCCTTTACTGTAGCTTTGTGGCTAATGCTAGGGTTTGACGGAGCGGTTTGTGTCATTAAGATCACTAAGATTTAACCCAAACCCCTAATTAGAGTTTCGTCATTTGATTTTCATAGCTTCATTCATTGAAAAACTGTTTCTTCTCCTTCTGATCAGTGTCAGCTGCAGGCTACTCTCAATACAAATCCTCGAAAGAAATCTCCTCTGATGAGGAAGATGGTTGCATTATCAATTGCCGTGATCTTTAGTGTTGTTGTATGCTGTGCCTTCCTCAAACAAACTGAAGCGCAAAGGGAACTTCATGTTATAAGCGCCAATTTGACTGAAAATTCCTTGCATCATGTTGTGAGAATTAACCTGACAGAGGAGCTGATTCCCCAGCAAGTGGAAATCGATTTGACAAAAAATTCTTCTCTCCGTATGAAGGAAGTTGATTCGAATGAGGAAACTTTGACAGAAAATTCGGAGCTGACAATGCCACAGGAGGTGCAAGACAATTTGACAGAAAAATCTTTACCCAATATGAAGAAAGTGAATTTGAATATGGGAGAACCAATTCTACCTCATGCAGTGGCAGTTAATTTGAGAGATCAAACATTGGCACCAAAATTGATAATCAATTTGACAGAAAAAGCTCTTCTTGGTGTGAAAGCTCCAGATTCTCCGCCTCCTTATGATGGCTACCACAAATTGAAAACTGATAGCGGGTAAAGTAATACTATTTTGAAGGACTTACCTTGCATGGCATAGTAAGCTTTCTTATTCACATATCAGACATCTATATTAAGAAATTTATGTTTCATATTATACATATGTCTAGATTTTGTTGATATATTCAAGTCTAATGTATGATGCATGTAAAATTTTCAGATTGATGAACAGCCAGAGCTCTTCCATTCTGGCCAGGTTAGAAGTAACTCTAACTATAGTAATGTAAGAGTGTGCACAAAGTAAATTCTGTGATATGGATGATTAATGGATAAGGAAGTTTAGAGTTGAATGTGTTAATATTAGCTTACTTCTACTTAGTAGCTTCTCTGCAATTTTAGCTTTTTGGTATTGAATTTTTAGCGTGATTTCAGGGAAGAAAGAATATGCGGGCCAGGGCCAGTTTCTCGTTATGCTATTGTGTCAATACAGAGGTCTGGAAGTAAATGGTTTGAGGGGATGCTCAATAACCACGGCAATATTAGATCCTACGGGGAGATCTTCTATCACGTTGAGGGGAATCGCAACATGACAGTGATTAGAGAGATATTAGATAGGTTTTACAGTCTCAATTGGAGAAGCCCTTTTAAGAGAAGGAGAAGAACCTGCATAGCTGCTGTTGGATTCAAGTGGATGCTTAATCAGGTTAAGCCCTTTTATCTTTCTTCTATCATCTCTATTGAAGAAACTTACAGTATGTTCTTTTGTAAGACATTTACATAAATAACACTTATGAATTCTTTTTTACATTGTGATGTTTGCATTTTGGCCATATTCTTGTGTTTTTCAACCTTCTTTAGCTAACACAATGACTGCATTCCCAATCTCATTCTAGAGCATGGGATGATAATACCAATAATAATAGGGCGGTAGCAACATGAAATTTGCTTAAACTGTAATTTGCACTCTCTTAGTTTGTGCCAGGTGAAATACTATATTTTCCTTATTTTTACCCTATTACGTTATAATGTACTGTAGTCCATTTTTAAGAATTTTTTATATTTCTCATTTTCCATTCGAAATATAACTTTTATGGATGTTAGTAATCTATACAGTATATTATATCTTCACGTACACAAGGAAACAAACACCTTTAAAGGCAAGTGCATGTGCTATGTTTAGGAATGTGATAAGGTGGGTCCATGCACAGATTTAGTGGCATGATTCTGTAGAAATAGCAAATGATTGAGAAAAGGCGTTGAAGTATTAAAGTACTTGTGATGTTTTCATTAGGGCAAGAATTTTAGCTCAGCTGAATTCTGGTTGTTAAGAATCTTTGGCATTACGGGGCAACTCAATTTGTTACCTTATTAAATATCTTATATTTTAATTGGAATTATTTGATCATGTTAAACGTTATTTTGAATTCAAAACCCTAGCACTTTGAAGATGATGTCCACTCTAATTGGATTGGGCTTGCCCCAATCACCAATTTGATCAGATTTTGGCACAGCTAATAAATAAACTTATTCAGGCTAGAGTATTGTTTAGTATGATGTCATAGGTGTCAAGAATGTGGATTGGCACTATGGCAACATGCGTGTTGCAGAATTTTGTTAGGCTTTCCTTCTTTGGTGAGTCCATGCTGAATTGCCACAATTTAAGTTGCATGGTGCTAAAGAAATAGCAAAACCATTGGGAAAGGGAAATGAAGTATCAAAATATTGTCTTTGTTAATGCAAAAACACATCGATTGATTTGAGTCCTACATGTGGCATCAAGCTACAAGTAAGCAATCAAAAGATCAACAATTTGATAATTAGAAGGTGCCATTACATGATAATTTATGTCCAATCTCATGCCCAATCCATGGGACATTGTGGGCAACGTCATCCCCAATAACCTACGACAAAAGGAGGTATGTTCACCATAAAAAATGAGGTCCCACACTTGACAATCCCAACTACCGTCCCTTACATGGACAACACAGCTTGTATGGTCCCAACATTTACTCTCAAACAAATTGTTTTCCTTAAGTTTTCACTAGTTGAAGAAGGAACAAAAAAAATACTATGTTAGGGGCACAAATCAATATTGAATCTGACGGATAGGATAGTATCATGTTGCTGAATGAAAATTTAAATGTAAAATGATTAAAGGCTAATTGATCGGATGAAAATTCAGAGCTAATTTGGGAGATATAATAACCCGCTATATTTGGAGTAGGTTTTATTTTTTATTATAATAGAATTAGTTACATATTTATTTAAGTTTGTTTGACATTTTATTTTTAATATTTATTATTATATTTTTAAATTATATCATGAAATTTTTATATAAAGAAGTTGCCTAGCATTGGAAGGATAGTTATGAATGAAATTAAGTTTGAATTTCTTATAACCTAGACTCGAATTAAAGGGTTGATATCTTGGTAAAGGGAAGGACATGATTAGCCTGGGTGAGAAAGATTAAAATAGCACAATTATCTCCTCTCTTTTTTTTGTCTGCCCCTCTCTTTGTGCTTAGCCCACCCTGTGTTTGAGTTGGGAGCGCTCAGCTATTCTGTATGGCCACTGGCCACACATGTGTCTGGTCCACCGGCTGACAAGCTTGGCCATCCTCTCTGATTAACAGCATTGCACCACTTCCACCAGCCTGCAGACTGTTTCTAGCAACCACTGTCTAACCTTGCCTTGCAAGTCGCAGCTCTTGCGGCTGTTTATGCAAAGCCCGTGCAAGTCTAACAAGCATCGCAAGTCGACGAATTAGTTGTGCTCCCCAAACGGTGCAACCAGTTGCATCTTGCACAAAGTCTAGTTCTGCCTGCACCCTAGCAAATAATTTAGCAATCCAATTACACACCCTGAGTTTCTCACCTATTTTGTTTCCTTGATTTGGGGCTAACTCACCACGATTTAAAGAAATTATTGACTCATACGTATATAAGAAGATTTGTCCAAATAAGTACAATGATGAAATTACATGCTCTAGAGACCTGATAGCGTGAAAGCATTTGAAAAGCCTTTATCCTTATTTTTGTGCAACATTCCTTTTTGTTTGTAAAATTTATGTACTTATCCATAAGCCCACCTCATGTTGTTTTATTTCTCTCATTACTATAATACCTTTTGTAGGGATTGATGGATAATTATAAAGAGATTGTGGGATACTTCAACCTTAGGGGAATCTCAGTAATTCTCTTGCTCAGGAGAAATCATCTTCGCCGGTTGATCTCTTTGAAAGCAAATTTTCATGATGGGTTAGCAAGGTCATTGAATGGAACACATCGAGCTCATGCACAATCCCAAGAGGAGGTAAGGGCTTTATTTCTTCTAAGGTGCCTGTAAAAATTTTTGTTAAGACTCGCTCAAGTCCATAGATCAGCTTAGTTGGGATTGAGTTAACCAAGTAATTTATTGCTCTCATCACCTCCCTTATTCTTGCATTCAACTTGATTTCTGAGTAGGTTTCTGACGTAATAGGAGTGATGGTTCATGTGGAGAACTATTTCACGATAGCAAAATTTGTTCAAGGCATGTGACAGTTAGGTTTTATCCATCATCGGATTTTTAACTTTAGTCTGGATATAACACAATTTAATAAGTTTCTAGCATCTTTGAGCATATAAGTTTCTAGAATCTTTGAGCATATTAGCCATTTTATATGGGAATTACATTTACCCACCTCTAAAATCTTAGCAAATTACACATTTATCTCTAAGTTCTTCAATGTTACACACCAGTCTCTCTTTTACCCTCACAAAACAGACCCACCTAAGTTTTCTTTGTTAGGGAGTGATATCGGGCTTGTGATTCAACGCCCTTTTGGATCTCAATGCCCTTCTAATCCAAAAGCCTAGTCCGTTGAATAAGAACCAACACTCTTATTGTTAATCATTGAATGTAGGACAAGTTTTATTTATATTCCTGTAAATCCCCCTTGATATCAGAATCGATCCACATTGAACCACTACATCTTCCAACCGGTCATTTTGACCCATCTACTGCCTTGGACATCAAGAGTCACTTGCTCTTCGAATTTTAAATGCAACCATGTTCCCCAGACAAAGACCCATGGGCGACGTTAACCCACATGATCCCACCCAAATAATCTGCTCTAATATTGCTTGCTAAAGGTGTATTCCTCGAGTGGCCAGATGGTTGGACACATATTGAACCCAAAATCTTAGACCAATAGATACGGATGCCAATGATAAACACATTGCTCCTATCTATACCAACTTTTCTACTTGTCATCATATGCATGCAGGCATCTATCCTTCGCAGCTACAAGCCGAAGCTCAATATAAAGCGGTTATTATCTAACATGGATCACATGGAAAGGTTGGTTATTGGAACTCGGAACAACTTCAGGAGTACCCGCCACATGACCGTTTATTATGAAGATCTCGTCCAAAATCAGAGAGTAAGCTGTCAGAAACTTCTGAAATAAGCCAAAACTTCATTCTGTTCTAGCTAAACTCCATTGAGCTCTTCTTTTTCCTGCTGCAGAATGTGATGATGGATGTGTTGGACTTCCTTGGGATGCCGAAGAGAGAGTTAGTCAGCGGCCATGTGAAGATACACACGAGGCCTCTGAAAGAGCAGATAGAGAACTGGAGCACTGTGGTTAAGGTGTTGAAGAGAAGCAAGTACAAGAAATTCATTGCTGATAATGACTATGAAGTGCGGTAGTTCATGAGGTGAGATTGGTGGGAGCTTAGTAGCTTCTCATTCCTAGAGTGTATTTGTTTACTCGTCTTTTTTTATTTTTTCCTATTCATTGCTCGATCGAGCAATGAAGGGAGCTTTAGCGAGAGAGAGAGAGGATGCTATGGATCAAGATCCTTACAGAAATTGTCGTTGTAATTGTATTGTGTTTCTCTTTGCAAACTTCAAAAATTATGTATATCACGCTATTTTCGTGTAATATTATGCATTTCACTCATTCATATTTTTTTTTATCTTATTAGACTAAGTTTAGATTGTATTATATATAATATAATTAAAAATCATTTTTGCGGAACTGACAATAGATGGAATTTTAGAATTGATAGTGAAATATGTAAATTTTTAAAGAATTTAAATGAAGCTTGTAATTTTAGTAGAATTTTGTATCTTGTATGAATTTTTTTTTTGACCTCTATGTGAATCTAGAAGCTGCATATCTTAATTTATTAGCAGTTAAGTATGACATTCAGTTCCTAATTATTAATATTCCATGATCAGGCATTCAAAGCTTTTGCTGGAACAGCAGGTGTGTGGAGCTTCTAGAGAACTATCATACACTGCTGGAATTAGCATTAATTATCAGTTAATCCAAATTCAATTACAGCTGGTTGTTTAAGTTTTAATGGATAAATTACTTTTAGGTCTCTATAATTTGAGATATCCTTCAAATTAGTTTTCATTGTAAATTCCTTGAATCTGGTCCCCATACTTTTTAATATCTTTCAGTAAAGTCCATTAAAATTTTTTATGTTGTTTGAAAACAACAACAGCATTTTTAATGATTACTACATTTAAGTATAAATTGAAGATAAATGTTAGAAAATTTGCTTTATCGAATAATTGAACTTTAAACATGCTCTCAAATTCTTTTTAAATTTTTTCGATTTAGTTATCTTTTAGAAAATTTATGGAAAGGAGAAAGTATTAAAAAATAATAATATTTCTGGTATTTTGCAATGTACAAAGATTACTTCATGCAAAATTTTTATTACTTCCACAACTTTAACAGTGTTTTTTAACGGAGAAATTTTAAATATAGCTAATTGAAGTCAAGTAATAACTGTATGGATCTCTTTGAATGATTCAATTAATTTTTGGGATCTGATTGAAAGATTTTAAAAATATATTAATCAAATCAAAAGGTTGCCTCAAATTGTATGGACTAATAAGTAATTTATTTTTCTTGTTATTTTCTCTTTAAAGGTTCTATAAATGAAGAATCGCACAGTTGACTTCTAAGTAGAGTCAAACTTCAAATTTCGCCTTGAAAAAACTTGAATGTTTCTTTTTTTCATTTTGGTTCTTCCGTTCAAGTTCCATTCCACATAAGTCCTAATAAAAAAGTTTTTTATGTGCCAAATTTAAAAAATAACCCCTGCATTAATTTAAATATGTTTTTAGCACTGCTTTAGCTATAATGTTCACCACAGACTAGAGTCTAATGTACTAATGACTAGAAATTTTATTATACAAAAAATATTATTCTAATGATATAACTAGAAAAATTATGATTAATATCTTAAACACTAAATGACTTTAGCCCAATAAATTATTATATGGATATTCAGCTGCATTATATACACATAAACTCAAGCATTATTTATCCTGTCAGAAAAATATGTTATCAAATCATTTTTTAAATAAAAAATGAAAGAAAGCATCAACATTAAAAAAAAAAACATTAATGTAATACTAGATTAATCTTATTTATACATGTGATATATCAAGTAGAATAATCTTGGATAAACAAGTACGTTCAAGAATTATTTTTGATAGCATTATTCGACACGATATCTACCGCAAGGTGTTTCTGGCTTTCGGCAAGATCTCCCGTTTAAGTCATTAAATACTATGCATTCTTCGACGAAAAAATTCAAATGTATTCTCTTATCTTTTGGTAATTAAGATTAATTGCTCTTTTTTCAAATGTTAAATGATATTAGAGAATGAAAAGTTTCAGTCTATGAGCACCACTGATTATGAATATCATCAAACTTGATACACTCAGTATCTTAATTAGTAAGAGTGCCAAAGTACTGTACTTTTAAAAATAATACGTCTTCAAAACACTAGTTCTCGAGAACATGATTCTTTAGTTGAGATCTTTCACAAAAAATATCCTTGTTTTTCTTTCTTCCACCATATCTGCTCGTCAGTCTTGACGAATATTTGCATCAGTACATCTAATATGAATGTCGATATTATTGAACTAGCAAACAAGTATTCACATAAGTTACTAATCAAAAGTAATCAAGATGTTCTTTTTATTGAAAGTAAGTTTTTCATAATTATCATAAAAAGGCATCTCATAATTTATTTCTTATTAGAAGTAGAAGGCTACTATTCGTTAGTAACTTTCAAATGATTTTCAGCATGGTTTAGAATTCGGTTTCAATTTTGGTATTAGCCATGAATTGAAAGTACCAGTAATTAACGATTATTTTGACGGTTTTTTACTTTTAATTTCACAATTTAGGCATACATATTTGTTGTAAACTTTGAGTTTTTACTAAAAAACTATTATTATAAGTTAAATTTTTTCAAGAATTTAAATGTGATGAGTCGGAACTGAGTTGAAAATCTATTGAAATATCTTAAGTTCGACATCATCTTAGGATAAGATGAAGTGTTCGCTAAGATAGCATTCAAATTTAACAAAACATATAAGTGCGAAATTTCATACTCAATAGAAAGTTTGAAAAATACATAGGCCTCGTTTGGCTTGAAAGGTTATTTTTTACTCAACACAAATTTTAACTATAAAAAATTAATTTTATTTCACATTCAATATAAATACGAATATTAGAATTAACTTTATTTCATATCTTACAAACTTTTTAATATTAAAATAATTTTTTCTTATTAAACTTAAAAAAATAAAATATAATTTTTTTTTTCAAAAAAAGTTCAAACCGAACGAGGCCATAAATAGAAATGATGTAATTTAAAGAGTGAAAACAGCAAATAATGTGAGAAATGTTCGTAATCGCACGTCATTTAAAAGCTATTGTAGGACATTTATTAACTTATTATATAACATCGTTAGCATCTAATACTACACAAATTATATTAGCATTTT
This sequence comes from Apostasia ramifera, assembly GCA_019297695.1. Classification (NCBI taxonomy): domain Eukaryota; kingdom Viridiplantae; phylum Streptophyta; class Magnoliopsida; order Asparagales; family Orchidaceae; genus Apostasia; species Apostasia ramifera. The sequence goes on along the minus strand of JAEMOT010001578.1, from coordinate 72,642 downwards.
TTGTTGAGTTACTCTTCCATCATTCTATAATTCTCTTGTAATCTTTTATTATGTGAAGATTAATGAAACTTTTTTATGATCTTTTCATACTTTTTTTGTCGCAGAAGTTTTACCTATAATTCTTATTTTTTTTAAAAAAACTTTTCGAGTAAATCCGAGGTGTTGAATCTTTGAACTCATGTTTAACTTTGTAATTGTCTCACAAGTGAAAGAAGTCAATTCTACATTCAAACATTCATGAGATTGCGTGTGATGCCATTCTTCTAGAAGAAACGAAAATTCATTTGTAAATATGACAAACTCTTAGCACGAAATAATCGTGACTGAGATATTATTCAGTGCACATATCTCACTTGTTTGCACATTAAATACACATGAAATGAAAAAGAAAATTTTGAAAATAAAAAAGATGTACATTTTTATATAAAAAATATATGCATCCCTAATAAATTAATTAATCATAATAAAATCATCTATGTACATTTTAAATTTTGAGTTTCATAACACTTTAATCATTCTTTTTTTTCTCTAAATACTTGTTTTTTATTAAAAATACTTTGATATCACAATGAATAATTGTAAAGTTATTAGTATTCCGTGAAAAAACCTTTATTTTGTTCTAAATCGAAGTGTAAATGCTATTATTTTACTCAAATACAATGAAAAAGCATCGAAAAATTATGTACTTGCAAATATTCAGTTGAATAACTTAATATAGAATGGATCCATCCCTATATTCGTATAGTTAGCTTAAATTTATTGATATTACAATAGATACTTATCTAATTGCTTGTATTAAATTAAAATACATGAATATTTAGTGAATCAGCCACTAAAAGTATGTATTCAGTTGTAATACATTAATATATAATTAAATATAATTTATTTATGAAAATTAATTGTAAAATAAATATTAATCAAATTAGCTAAATAGATTAACTTCTATCTTTTAATATTTGAAAACCTCGTATAAAGAAATGCAATAATTAAAAACAAAAAATTTGTATACTAAATATTTTGTTTGAAGATATTTACAAAGTAATTTGTGTCATAAAATTTTAATTTAAATTATAAAAATGAAATTGCTATTAAAACACTATACATAAATAAATAAATTAGTTAAAAAATTATACTCAATGTTATATATTACGGATGTACATTAAAGAAAATTTTGAAAATAAAAAAGATGTACATTTTTATATAAAAAATATATGCATCCCCAGTAAATTAATTAATTATAATTTAGGACTTTAATTTATTAAATTATCTAATAAATTAGCACTTAATTTTCTGAATAATCTACTGAATCAAAATTTTAAATCATAATCAGTCAATTTATTGATCAGTTATTAAAACTGTATAACATAACTCTTTTTGTATTTTAATAATAATAATCTATTATTAGCTATAATTATACCGACTAAATAAAATAGATAACTAAATATGAGAACTTGTCTATTTAAATTTTTCTATACCCTTCCATCATGTAAGTTTTTGTCATTTGAACTATCACAATAGACAGAAAACATAAATATATTTAGTTATTCATCTAAAATTTGAGCTACATCTTTGGAAATTAATGGAAAGAAATCTAGTAGCTTATTAATGTGCATAAGTTTGCTATCTAATAAAGAGTACTATAGGTGAAGAGAATAATGTTCAAATAAAGAAGTGATGAACTTCAATCATTGTTGTTCTTTCATAATATTTATTGTGTATTTGGGATGAAATTTTTTGAAATTTGGATGATATTTTTTTGTTTTATTTGAAAAATATATATGATAAGAAATAAAGTTTAGTTATGTTAACGTATTGAGAATTGTATAGAATTTGACCGTATTTTCAACCTTCGTGTCCTTTTGTGCTTTGGAGAGAAACTCAACATGAGACTAAAATTTGTTAAATCTTAATCATCTTAGAGTTTTTCTTCGTATGAGGAGGTGAAACTGTTGGAGTTACTCAAGTTCACCACCATGCATGATCAAGAAGAATTATCTGCGTGGCATTTTTTTTAGGAATTTTTACATACAAAACATGAAATTTACACGAAATTATGTATTTCACCATTAATTCGTAAATATTACCACTATCACACCATATTCATTTAAATTTTACGCATTTCATATATTTCATATATTTCATATACTTTATAATATTATATGTAAATTAAAATGCATAAATTCATTAATATTTAAATTCTAATATATATTTTTATTTTTTACTGTAAACATATTAATTTTTTTACTTCAATTAAAAATTATAGTCATGCGGATTTAAATTTGGCACCCTAATTGGAAATTTTAAATAGAATAAATAAATTAAAATACATAAATTCATAAATATTTAAATTGTTATTTATATAAATTAATTTATTTATAGTATTTAATTAATATATTAATAATATAGTTAAGATCAAGGCCAATTTAGAAATGTGAAGTTCACCATCAAAGAATATGGTGTGAAATATGTGAAATGCGTAAAATTTAAATGAATATGATGTGATAGTGGTAATATTTATGAATTGATGGTGAAATACGTAATTTCATATAAATTTTATATCCTGTATGTAAAACCCTCTTTTTTTTAATAGAAAGAGGAGAAATGATCATGACTAACATCTATAAATAGATTAGTTACTATTGATTTTAACTTACATGACAAATATGTCATGGAGAAGGGTTTTGAGTGCTACGAACGGATTGGAGGAAGAGAATAGGCATCAATGATAGGAGAATTTATTGTGTGCAATTCACATCAGTGATTCGCTCGCAATCACATGGTGCCACGGAGAGTGAACAGCCTACATTGCATACAGAACACTGTAAATAGTGTTAACATGCGTTTAGCAGGACGGACCATCCGATCGTTCGACTGGACTGTCTGGTCGACCCGATTGATCAAACCGTCTGGTTGGCTGCCAAGATCACTATCTGTTTGGCTACCATAAAAATTAGCATTAAAATTAAGTAGATAGAGGCCCAAAAAAGTATAGTTTGAAATCAGGTAAATATCAATTAGAAAAGTATGAATATGTATGATATTTACTATTATGGACATTTACTTATTCTCAAGTTATTCCTAATGTTTATATATTACTTACTTTTTAGTGAATAAATGGACCATCTGATTGATCGATTGGATGTTCAATTTAGCTGAATGTAGGTTAATGCCATTAATGATGTTTTGCACGCAGCTGGTTCGCTCACTCCATGTGACATCACATGATTGCCAAGTGAACCACTGATATGGATCACTTGCTGCACGTAATAATTTCTCTAATGATAGTACTGGTGGTAGTGGGTGTCACCGTCAAAGGAGATGAAGGTAATGATGTGATGGAGTAGGAGAGAGTTAGAGAGACAAAAATATTTTAGTCAAGGACCTCTGTGATATAAGAGAGCCTGGTCTCAAAAATTTTAATAATTTAGCCCCTTGCTTCAGCTCGAATTAACTCAAAATCAAATAATAAAATCGAGCAATAATGCCAATTAGGTTTCTGAGATAGACATATGATTTCACGTAATTTACAAAAATAAAAAACGTATTATTTAGTTTCTTTTGTTCAATTTTTTTTAATGTGAGCTCTTTTTGATAGATTATGTATCATTAAATTATCATTTTAAAAAATTTTAATTGCCATTATAATTTTAAAATTTTCAGAAACTCTATATCTTAGCTTGCAGTAAATACTTTTAAGTGCTTAAATATAAATTTATATTTTTTAAATAACAAATTAATAATTAAATTTAATAGAATTTTTAAAAAGAATTCACATGAATATTTTTTTTAAACATATGGAACTAAGATGAATTAGTTTTATTTTTGTGAGTCTGTGTAAAATCGAGTATATCTTAGGGCAGAATAGAATTACGCTAAAAATAAAACTCAAGGGCCCCGTTTGTTTTGGAGTTAAAAATTAACCTGGTTTAATTTTAATCTGGCATATCACATCACACATAAAATTTAATAATAAATATTAACTTTATTTCACATCTTACACATATTACTAAAATAATAACTAACTTATTATCACATCTCTTACTTATCCCAATATAATAACTAACTTTATATCACATTCTTCACATATTCCAACATAATAGCTAATTTTATTTCACATTATTCACAATTTTAATAAAAAAATATCTTCATTCAAATTAAATTTTAATTTTATTAAATTTAACCATACAAACAAACAGACTCATTAATTTGAATTCAAGTTGACTACATGGGAGCCTTTTGCCTTTCTTCCAACTCCAACTGTGCATCTTCTCTCAAAATAACTATAAATTTCTTATAGGTCCATGAGGTTTGCCTTCCATTAAATTTTGATCTACTATTGCTATGGTGCTAATTATATTTCTGTTAAATCCTTGCATAAATTCTTTTGTTAAACCAAGATGAAGTTCCTTTAATTCCTTTGTGAAGAGAATATTTCAAGAAATTTAAAAAGAAAAATTAAAAAAAAAGGAATTTTGTCATTCTCCATCATTATCTAGGTTGAATCCTTCTACTTGGACCAAATTGCAACCTCATTAACATCATGAATCAATAAGACTCAAAAATAATGGATCCAAAGTTGATAAAATGCAAACAGTAGACACCTACGAGCAATTTACCATCTCATGATATCCATCCATTATATAAGAAAGACCTCCCACCGAAAAGCGCAGGACGAAAGCAAGATGGAGGTGATGCCAATGGCAACCTCGCCGGAGTTCTACTTCGGAAGCGCCGCCGCATCTCCTTATACCAGCGCTCCGTCGAGCCCCTTCTCCGGCGATCCCTCGAACTACCTCCACCAGTACACCAGCGCTCCGGCGAGCCCAGCCAGAGTCTCCGCCGTCTTCTCCCAGCTCTCAACCTGGCAGATTCAAGCCGCCGACTTTTCCGGCTTCAGAGAACTACCATCGCCGGAGATAACCACAGCCGATCGGCTCTTCGAGCGAGGATGGATTCGCCCACTGCAGATGCGAGTCCAAGGAGGAGAAAGGGAGAGAGGGAGACGCCGGACATCGCTGGAAAGCTGGGAGTCAAGATCTCTTTCTCCTAAAAGAGACCACGGGTATGACTTTCCAAAGAACGCAATCTCCTCACCCAGCTGCGCAGCCGCCTCCGGCAAAGAGCCGGCGAAGCAGGCGAAGGGCGGCGGAAGTAGGAAATGGAGACTGAAGGATCTGCTTCTGTTCCGGAGCGCGTCGGAAGGGCGGGCTACCGGGAGAGGAAGCAGGGATCCTCTGCGTAAGTACACTCGTCTGCCATCGTTCTCAATATCAGGGCGCAGGAAGGAAGGAGGAGAGAATAAGAGAACGGCGGCTCCAGCCACCGCCGCTGCACCGTCAGCCCATGAGATGCATTACACCGCGAACAGAGCGGCGACGGAGGAGCAGAGGAAGAGGACGCCGCTGCCTTACCAACGGCACGGCCTCCTTGGGTTCCTGCAGTTCAGCCCGGCGGCTCGCGGCCTCAATAGAAAGATTTAAGTGTTTATCATCAGATCAAATTGAAAGAGAAAGATGAAAAGCTAGAACAGCTGAATCATGTCTGTTCTTTGATTCAATCGCCGAAAGCGAAGCAGAAGACTTTGACTTTTTGTTATAGTTAGCGGAAAATAACTCTCTTAGCCGCAGATCATTGCCTTATTTTCTTCAGATTTAAGCGTTTGTTCATACTTAATGATCGTCTTGTTCAAAAATGTCATCTTTTTTTTTTTATATATATAAGTCACTGTTCTAGTTTAACTAATCTTCTTATGACAAAAAATCACATGAATTAAATAAAGAATTAATAGCAATTAAGTCTCTCTAGCTTACACTAACGTGCAATTAGGTCTCTAAAATTTTTAAATTACTTAAATTGATCCTCTACTTTGAAAAAAAATAGAAATAGATTTTTTAATATTAATTAAAATATTTCTATAATTAATAGATCAGTTTGGACATTATCTTCATCTACAATATTAATTTAGTTTTTAAATTAATTAAAACAATGCACTACTTAAAAAAGTATCTTTCATTCAGCCTTTTTATTAATATTAAAAAATTTATTTATATATTATCTCAAATTAGAGAATTCGCTTAATTAATTTAAAAACTAAAAAAACCTCAATGTATATAAGTCCAAATAAAATAATGCAATTGCTATTTACTCTGAAATAAAAAGCATGTACACACAACTAAGCACACAATAGATATTATCTATTTTGAGTTTCATGATTTTAAAATGCCACTAACTTGATAATTATGTATTTATATATATTATATTCAACATATTTTTGTTGTGTTTTGATGATCCAAAATTTACTTAGGGGGCGTTTGGTTCAGTGTTATCTCAATGTCAATGTTATTTAGATGTCATATTATCTAAATGTTATTGTCATTCATCAATGGACATTTGTTTGGTTCAATGTTATGATATTAGAAAATATCAATGTTATCCAAATTATTTTTATTTAGTTGGAAGTTATTAACATTATAATGACAAATTGATGGTGTTATCTTGAGATGTCGCCCAATTTGGGATGACATCTAGATGTCAATATATAATGATATTTTTGTAATTAATTATAATGTTATTTAAAGATATCATTAAACCAAATAATTACTTTCTAAAAATAATATAACATAACATTGAGATAACACTGAATCAAACACCCTTTAAAAACACCCCCTTAATTAATCAAATTGGGCTCATAGAAAATAATTCAGGAGCAAGATAATAACCCAAGTTTGAAGATTTTTTTTTTTTTTAATTAAAGTTGTTGGCAGGTTGACAATTGAGTACAGAGATTTAGAAATAGTTGAAGGTCCTCAGTACTGAAAGATGTGGGACTATTTATGATTAACATTAATAAAAAATTTAAAAGGTCAGTTTAATAAATAAAGAAGATGATGGTTCTATACATGAGAAGTATCACAAATTAAATGATCAATAAGTTAAACTATTGATATAAAATTGTTAGCTTCTACTCATTAGCTCAAGATTTTGAGTTAAATGGATATCCACTCACTTGTATAAACTTAACTTTGGCCTTCTGGTATGACTCCCCGAAACAAATTGCATGTGAACCAAAAGTTCATCTCGATTAATCAAATGATTCATGGGAAATGCTCTCATGGGTCTTGATGGCTTTTGCATGGTTGAGTAAAAACTTCAAGAGCAGGGTGAGTCCGCTACGTTGTTAGGTGGTTGAGTGGCCGGGCTCTTGATGATATTCACTTAATAGGAAATGATATGGTAGAGGGAGAGTGGATTCGAGGTGGTGTAGGAGATTAATATACATGTAAAAATTATCACATTATTAAGGAGATTGATGTTCAAATATTTGCACTTATTCATTAGCCTAGATTTTTTTATTAGATCAGTGCTCACTTACGACTAAGGTCCCCTCGTATGGCTCGATAAGCATATTGTTCATTCCTCTTATCATTTCACATTTGGGGAATTATTTCTAGAGTAAATTGTCTAAGGTTAGTTAAGTGCTTCAAACATATCTTTAAAATTTAAATTACTTCACATCTGCACACACATCAAAATAATTAGAGTAAAGTACACCCAAATCTTTAAGTTTAAGGCTTAATAACGCACAGAATAATATTATAATATCGGGGTCCTTAAGTTTTAATAAATTATCAAATGAGTCATTTTTATTATTAACTATTATACCTCTCCACCTTTCTCTTAAATTTTAAGAAAAGAGGAGGGATATAATAATAATTTTTAAAAAATTTTAATAATAAAAAAATAAAAAAAATCTATTTGATAATTTTTAAAATTCAAGAATCTCGATATTATAATTTTAAAAACCTAAACTTGTGTGTTATTAAGCTTTAAACTCAAGAACCTGAATATAATTTACTCAAAATAATTATTAACTTATATGACATTTCTCAAATATTCCAACATAATAACTAACTTTATTTCACATTATTCATAATTTTCAATGAAAAACATCTTCATTCAATTTTAATTTTAACTTTATTAAAATTAAACTTGGAAACAAACAAACCCTTAATATTAAAACTTACGTCGTACTTAAAACAAAGCTTTAGTCGATAAGCAAATAAGACCCTCAAAGCCTTGCAATCAACTCATCTTCAACTATTAGGACTAGTAATTATATTCAAAAGTCAGTTTCCTAAGCTCTCTCTCAACCTCTAGTTAATTCAAATAAACTTTTCTTCAATTTTCTCACCATTCGAAAGTCCACACACACACACACACACACATATAT
>JAEMOT010001578.1:46459-63896 GCA_019297695.1 Apostasia ramifera | reverse complement strand
TATATATATATATATATATATATATGTGTGTATGTATGAATTTATACTGATATTATGTATCTACAGAAACATTGATTAGTGCAATCAGATTAGAGAAAAGATAGATTATGACAATCATTATTAACATAAGTAAATATATCTAACAATAAGCATTATAAATCATGCTGATGGTGACTGCACACAAGGACATTCAATATTTTAGAAGTGAAGAAGAAGAAAAATACAACCTCGTCTCTCATCAATCAGTCTCTACGAATAAATGCATATCTTGCTTCTGCTAAGAAGAAGAGTTTCACACTCAAAACTTCTAGTCTTCAGTTCTCATAAACACATCAAAATCTTGTTGAGAAGGATTGGTTTGATGTGTTTATGAGAATTTAGGAGCCCTCCGCACCTGTGATTCCATGAGAATTTACGAGGGTTCGTGCGATTCTACTACTGACGAATATTACATGAGAATCACAAATTTTGGAGAACAATATTGAAAACCGAAGAAGTCAAACAGATTGAACGCTACATCCACAACATCATGGCATACGTACATTTCAATCGTGAGAATTCAACATCTGAAACAGAATAAGGAAAATATAACGAATACAAAGCTAAGATAAAGAGAAAAAAAAAAGGAACAATTCGAAGCAATCTCAAGAATGCATCATCCTCCCTATACGAGTTCAGTGTACCTTCACAAAGATGCGGCTGGACGGACCATGCAATAGCCTAACAAACCCGAGGAAGCTCAGTTTTCCATCGGTGTGCCTGATCCAATCGTGTAGAACTGCATGAACTGGGACTGTTGGACTCAGACCAAGTTCCTAAAAACCAGAAGTAATTGGACCTCAACTTTATGAGGAAAAAAAAAAAATTTCTAACTTGAACAAAAAAATGAACATTGAAGTATTTATTCAGGTTGCAGTACAGAATGCAAGAGGCACAGCTAAACAATGGTGAAACTTCCACGGTCGTATCATTTAATTTATCCAGCGATTTAGAGTTAGATTTATAAATAGTTTCAGTAATTACTAATTTTTATCATCTCATATTGTTTTAACTATCATTTACACAGGCATGGAAGCAAAAACAGAATGATTCAAGAAGATGATGAAGTTCAGAAATCGAACACATAATCACACACACAAATCAAGAAAGAAACAGATTTAGGAGGCTCGCCCCAAAGATAGGGCTATGTCCTCGATAGCTGCAGATTGCACTAGAAAGATCAAGCATAGCTAAAAAGAGGAGGCAACGGGGAAAACCAGATTCAAATGTAGCCCTTACAGGCGGAAAGTAATTGTTGGAAGTTCTTTAACCCTAACAGAAAGCGAAGTTCATATATTACTCCATAAATACAAAAGGTAGTTCCTCAAATTACCCATGTAGGTTGATAGAGGTCCCACGTGATAATCACATATGTGATGACAGGTGTCGAAGGTTGCTCCACAGCAAACCTTCAACTAAATTGGACCAAATGTCACAAGCAGAACTTTCTCAGGCAATAGACATCGGATCTCAAGCTCTTTGAGATAGGATAATAGATTCAAGATCAGCAATTGACCTCAAACAACTCCTCGAATGATGTCAAAACTCAAGGGCATTAAAATAAATGGTGTAGCATTTAAGGCACTACCAACAATTACCACATTTACTTCCTTTTTAATGAAAGTGATTCAGATTAATCGTTCGTTTGCTACATAGATCCCAAAACGGGTCAAGTCTTCCATATATCGACATTGAGCAAATCCAAGCCATGTCAGAATTTACTACAGCGAACAGATTTGGTGAACATGTCCTTTGAATTGTCATCTTTGCTAATCATCTTCACCTTTTCTACCATCTGATGAAGGGGTACCTTACCATATGATTGCCTCATTCATGATCTTAGTCATTTGCCAAACATATTGCACTTTAGAACATAACTTCAACCATGATGTGATCAAGAGAATGACGGACATTCAACCATATGCCTTCTTTTTTAGCTTTTGCTAATGCCATGTACTCTGCCTCTATTGTAAATAGTACAAAAGCCTGTAAAGTTGCCTTCAACTCAACACAAAACTGACTATGAAGACATAGCCTATCATCGATCACCTTCCATCGAGGTCTACAACATAGTCAAACCCAGAATAGCTAGCTACTATGCCCTCCGTACATCATATGTCCCCTTAAGATACCAAAGAATCTACTACACTACTTGCCAATGCTCTTTCTAGATAGCTCATAAATCTGGTAACGACACTAATTTCATATGCCATATCTGTCTCATACAAATCGTAGGGTCCAACAGATTTCTGACTATGTTGGCATATGGTACTCCAAACATATACTCCACTACACTAGTTGAAGCACAGAAGTTGTTGACTGATGGAAGTTTGCAGAAGATGGAGTATTCAACAAGGCACATTACTCGTTCTAAACTTCTTCATGAAATTCAAAATATAGTTTTTATGAGACAAAGAGCTTCTAACCACAACTCTTGAATATCTTCATTCTAAGAATCTTCTATGTTGCTCAGAGATTCTTTAAATCAAATTCAAAACTGATAAGGGCCTTCGGCTCTTGAATATTTGACTTTTCTTGAACTACAATGAGATGTCATCTACATACAATGAAAGATACACAAATGAATCATCTTTCAACTTGCAATGGTACAACAATAGTCATACAGGCTTCAGTTGTAGTCATGCTCGATCATGAAGTTGTTGAACCACTTGTAACTCTATCGAGGATATTGCTTCAAGCTGTACAGTAGTTTCATCAATTGGGAAATGAGAATCTCCAATTGAAGTAGAATGTAGTTTGATACTAAGTTGATATAGAACACATAAGGGAAATGGTACGAAATAGAGAAGAAAAAGAAGAGAGAGAGAGAGAGAGAGAGAGAGAAGAGGTAGAGAGATTTCAAGAGGGAATTTTATACAATTCATGTAGAGCTACTTAAACAAAATTCTAAGGCTATCTATAGAGTTTTAGCCTAACTAGAGAAAATAAATGCAACAACAAATTCAAGCAAAAAAATACTACTAATAATAAAAGTAGATAATAAATCTCTCTAAATTCCAAAACAATATACTTCAGTAACAAATATCATAAAATATTCTCCTATAAAATATATTTAAAATGAACAAACAATCAACCCTCCGTGAAAATAACTAATCAAATTCTTATTTAGGATTATATGGATCTACATTATGATTTAGGCCAAGCGCCTCTCATTTGATTGTCATTGATGTTGTGATAGCCTGCTCTACGTAAAGATGTATGAAAGCAACTAAGGTGAAATGTGGCTCGTGTGCTGAGTGCAAATCATAAGGGCTACTTAAAGCTGATGGCATAATTTTCTTCTATAGAAGCTGTAAATTGTTGTAAACAATGCATATGGAATCACTAGAATCTGCGAATATCATCACCTATAACAATGATGCCTAGCTCAGAACAAGTAGAAATGGACAAATACAGTGAAACTTTATGTGCTATGGCTTTTGCTAATTGGGCGGTAAAATCGGCAAGGATGGCAACTGCGTGTTGTGAGGTTTAACACGATCAAAAGATTGAAGAAAGGCATCACATGAATAGCAAGATCGGTAGAGTTTGCTAGAGAGTGTCTGACAGAAGATTACAATATCAACTCTGGCTGGAAAGTCGAACCAAATACAGTTTCATTACAATAGTCGATAGTCAATGTTGGGAGATGGGATGCTCGGAAGATAGTACGCATTGGGACAACAAGCAAGGAAACAGTGCAAACGGATGACATGACAAGTCATCGAGGCAGGTGCTTCAGGGTGATTTGGATGCTTGTCCACTGCTTGGCAAGAAGCACTATCACTGAGAATAAAGGCAACCTTAGTCTTTAATAGGGATTCAGCGTGCATGGGAAAGAGTGTGAAGTTGAGAAGAAAAAGAGAATGAAGAGAATAAGAAACGAAAGAACAAGAAAAATCAGAGAGGAAAATTATTATTCATTTCATTCAAACCTACTCATTATAGAATTCTAGCTCAAGTAACCAAAGAAAATAAATGATAATAAAATAATAAAAATAATCACTAATAGTAATAAAGACACTAACTTCCCTTATTTTTGGAATCTAAATACTTATTATACATGATAAAAGTATTAAATCCCCTATTAAATATTTAATCTAAAAAACTATTAACCTCTATTAATAATAAAATAAACAAATTCCTCTTTAGGGTTAGGATTGATCTCCCTATGGATACAACGATCTCTCTCAAAAAGAATTTTGTACATTTTCTCAGCAATTCCATGCTGCCATGAGGTATCCTTGACAGTTTGATGTCGAGCAACCCCTCCTCAGCTACAGAAATCCTCTAACTCTAAGAAATAGAACCTGAACCTATTATGAGCCCGAAAGCTCTGTTAGTTTGATTTCCAATATGGGTCATCCACTCCAATATCTTCTAGAATGATCTACTCTTGTATTTCATTATGAAAACTAGAGTTAGTCTCCATCAATAACAGGTAGGAAGTATCGAGCATTTCCCAATGATAGAACATGAAATCAACCTCTTTAAGTCTAAGTGAATGTAGTCATGGTCAACTTAGTTTGATGAACAACAAATGCAAACTAATTCTAGTTTTTTTCCCAAGAACAAAATGCTCATAGAACTCCAAAACATGGTCTCCATGTTCACAAAGGACACACAAACCCTTTCCTAACTCAACCTCATATGCCAAATCTCAGTCCGATTTGATTTCGAAATGGATGCAAAGAGGTAGAGCTAGTGATAATAACACCTTGTAAAACATACAAAGTTTTTTATTTCACTCCTTTCATCAACACGAGGAAGCCTCCAGAGCACCACCATGAAAAGTGCCTTTGAAGTCTTTGTTGCCTAAGGCTCCAATCGAGATAAGACTTTGCAACCTACCAAACTTTTGCCAGCATTTTCATTACATCATCGTGCATTTTGATTTAGACTGATCCAATGAACTATTCCGTGCAATGCATCACTCCATTAGAACAGTTTCGTCATCCTTCTCTTGGTAGGTGAAAAACCAACTATGGATGGGAACATATGGAACATACAACCGGAGTTCACTATCCATTTATCTACTGGCTAGATCCAACTAGAGACAAGATAGGATAAGATCGGACTCCGAGATCAATTCCTACACCACGACAATTGCCTACACAGAATTCTTCCTCGAGTAGTCTTCTAGTAATCAGTATTTTCGCATTAATTATAGATGTCTTGAAAGGCATCTTTTTTATGATGATTTCTAGACTATGTCATTCTTTGATTTCTACAATTGGTTTTTGACTAATGCTAGATGATGGCCATCAACTTTGAAGCAGAATTCCAGAGGCCTTCTAATATAGTCTTCAAGCGTGAAGACTGAATTTGACATCATGGAGATAGAGCATCTCTCTCCCAACCATATAGGCATTCATGAACATAAGAGCAAGGCAGTGAGACTAAAAGAATCAGAGCAGTGTTTTCATCTTTGATCTTGATGTCTATATTCTTTAGATCCATCAAGACTGAATTCATGGTGTCTACATGATCCTTTAGAGTACCTTCTGAATACAAGCACTACATCAAACATTAGCTTTTTCTTAGAGATTTCTTCACATAAAAACATTCCAGTTATGGCCAAAAACTAGCCACAGTCTCTCTTCAATAACTCCGAAAATTATTTGATTAGATAGACACATTAATTTCTTGAATTTGCCTTCTGTTCATGTTCATTAAACTCTTGCATCCAGATGCCTAGTTTCTTCAATAAAGGCTTTAGTCTTTTAGGTGGCATCCAGATGCCTAGTTTCTTCAACAAAGAGCATATCTCAAGAGTTGGAGATTGAAATTGCTCTTCTCAGTGAATTTGTCGATCTCAACAGGTACAATGCAATATTTAGAATTAAAGAGATCAAATCCAACGACGATTTAATACCAGCTTGATGGGAGATAAACTCATCGGAGATGTGTGGAAGCAAACATGGCATGATCCAAGAAGATGTTAGTGGAAGTTCCATAATACACGCAAACATGGATGCGCAGATGCAATTTAAAAAAAAAAACACAAAATTATGAGGTTTACACGAAAAACAAGGCTACATTCTTGGCAACAGTGACTTCTACTATGAAGTCAAAAATAGCCACAAAGAGAAGGAGGTGGTGCTTACCATATTCAGGCATAGCCTTTATAGGGTGAAGCAATTATCAGAAGTTCTTAACTTTAACCAGATGCATTGTTTCTACAGTACTCAACAATTACAAAAGTTAATTGTCCAAATTATTATTATTTTTTTTTATGAGATAATTCTCCAAATTATTACTTCTATAGAAAGATGGAGGTGATGCCTACTTGACAAGCCTACACATTTGGTTTAGACATCCAGTACAATGCTGAACATATTCTTATCGTGATCAAGCCTTAGCACGAAAATTTTGTGGAAAGACCGATTAATCTTGAAAGACCAAGGCTATAGTTCATATTGATCGTATTTGTGAAATGTTCATATTGATCATATTCAAAGATGAATGAGAAATTTCCTCAAGATAATCTAGAACAAAAGTTCTTAGTGCACTGCTACAGAACAATAGAGTTCATTTAATGAGAGAGGGAACCTACAGAAGCAAGTTCTTCAATAACTATAGCACGATTTCCATCTTTTTCAAACAGATCATAAGCAGAACGAGCATGTTGTTCCCATCTACCGAGAGCTTCAAGCTGATGTACACTTATTGCAGCTGCACAAAACTCATCAAAATCCATCCTTCTGTATTGTAGAGCATTCAGCTGGCATTTGGAGAAATACATTTGTGTGACATGAGGTGTAAAAGATGGTACAAACAGAGATATTTTCGTGACGCGAGGAAAAGACATACTGAGGCAATAATATCTTGAACACGTGGCTCTTTCATTGCATCTGTTGCATGTTTCAGAAATGCCTGTCGAAGAAAGAGAATGGCTCAAGTCCAAACTTCGATGAGTAAAACAAACCAAAAGAGCCACACGACTATGAAAATTTTGAAAAATATTTACTTAGAAGAAGCTAACCATCTTGATATTCTCAAGAGTAATGTACCCATTTTTGTTGGGCTCAAGCAGGATGAACTGCCTTTTCAGATAAAATATTTCATCCATGGTTAATGTCTTCGAGAGGGCCTGAAGAATATTAAAATCTCTGATAAGAAAATAGCACAAAATTACAACACAGTGTAAGGTATTTAACAAAATAATTTTGAAAAATATCATTTGCATCAAATTAGTCAGAGCTGGTTGTCTTACAAGTAAAAGAATTTTCCTCCATATTTACATGCATAAAATCATAATTTATTCGCAATATGTGAATTTTTGGACAGAAAACATTTATATATACTAGTATGTGTCACGTGCAACGCACGTGATTTATTAGCAATGATCAATTTTATTTAATTCAAATCGATTTTAAATAAAATTTAATAATAAATTGAGAAAAGTCCGTTCTAGAATTTTTAGATTAGAACTGAATTGAATTCTTTTATACGTTGCACTGCAGGCACAGCACAACGTGGCACATTGTATGAGAAAGATAGAATTAACAGACACAGCCATCGCGCCTAGGAAACAACACCGCCATCGCGCCACGTGGACCTTTACCACCGCCGCACAGCGCTCGGCCTTCGCTGCAGCAGTTTCACCACAGAAAATCGCCGCCGCCGTGTTCCACGCAATCTCTCGCGACATCGCCGCTGCATCGGAAAACTACGCCATGCCTGCTGAGGAGCCACGTCGATCTGAGGCGCACTCCATCTGCTCCATGCTGCTCGGGCGACGGCGGCGCTGCCGATTACTGATTCGAAGATGAGGTTTGCGGCAACGATGAAGGCGGCGAAGTCGCCGAGCTCGACGCGGAGGTAGGCGAAGGAGCCTCCGGCCACCGGGATCTCGACGGCGAACTCGGTGTAGCAGATGGCGGTGAGCATGGCGGAGACGCCGGCTGCAGCGTAGGAGAGGACGATGGCTGGGCCGGCGTGCCGGTGGGCTTCCTGTCCGGTGAGGACGAAGATGTCGGCGCCGATGTGGTTGCCAATGCCGAACCAGTCCATCTGCTCCATGCTGCTCGGGCGACGGCGGCGCTGCCGATGACTGATTCGAAGATGAGGTTTGCGGCAACGATGAAGGCGGCGAAGTCGCCGAGCTCGACGCGGAGGTAGGCGAAGGAGCCTCCGGCAACGGGGATCTCGACGGCGAACTCGGTGTAGCAGATGGCGGTGAGCATGGCGGAGACGCCGGCTGCAGCGTAGGAGAGGACGATGGCTGGGCCGGCGTGCCGGTGGGCTTCCTGTTCGGTGAGGACGAAGATGCCGGCGCCGATGTGGTTGCCGATGCCGAACCAGTCCATCTGCTCCATGCTGCTAGGGCGACGGTGGCGCTGCCGATGACTGATTCGAAGATGAGGTTTGCGGCAACGATGAAGGCGGCGAAGTCGCTGAGCTCGACGCGGAGGTAGGCGAAGAAGCCCCCGGCAACGGGGATCTCGACGGCGAACTCAGTGTAGCAGATGGCGGTGAGCATGGCGGAGACGCCGGCTACAGCGTAGGAGAGGACGATGGCTGGGCCGGCGTGCCAGTGGGCTTCCTGTCCGGTGAGGACGAAGATGCCGGCGCCGATGTGGTTGCCGATGCTGAACCAGGTGAGGTCCCACCAGGTCAGGCAGCGCCTCATGTCGTTCTCGCTCTGGCGGCGGACGTCGCCCAGCTCGGCGGCATCGGAGAAGCGGCCGAGGAAGCGGTCCTGGAGCCGGTGGGGTGTCTCGCGTGGGTCCCCAGCAACTTTTTATGTGATTTGTTAAAATTAAATAATTACATATAAGACAAAATATTTTTTCTCCTGCTTCATTCGTACTTTTATATATAGTATATATATATATATGTATATATTTACACTATTAAATATTAATGCTTCAAAACACAACAAGAATCATTGATGTCACAACTGGAAAGCAGAAATATTCGAAAGTAACACATTCATCATAGTAACTATATGCAACATACCCTCAAGGCAGCCTTGCGCAAGGATGATGAGCATGTATAAGCCTTCATAAGCCGAAATATAAGTATATCCAGAGGCACTTTCACGCTGTTAAAACTTCTAAGCCAAGGGTGGCCTATAGAAAAAGAGAAGATGAGCATGTATAAGCCTTCATAAGCCGAAATATAAGTATATCCAGAGGCACTTTCACACTGTTAAAACTTCTAAGCCAAGGGTGGCTTATAGAAAAAGAGAAGATTATTAAAGGGAAAAAAATGCCACAGTTAATTGAGATTAGCTTTCATGCATTAGGAATGTTATCAAGGATTCTTTATCGTCAAAGAGTATACCATGATGATGTTAAATGGCTGGAGCCATCCTCTTAATGCCATATTTCTTCAGCATCTGCACCCTACCTGTACAATACCCACAATCCTTTTCTTTCACTCCACTAGGAGGCCACTGTTCCAGCCCAAGTTCTAAAAATCGGTTCTAACTTCCAAGCATAATGGCATTGTGTCCACTAAGTGGCATACCTCCTACTTACATATTTCCTTTCAAGTCTTACAACCATCATCGTATGTAAATATGAGAGCGTTGAAGCCGTAACAAAGGGGAGAACAAAAAATAAATTAGGATAGGTTAGATAAATGTCTTTTTTTTGGAAGTGTCAAGAATACCAACAATGCTGGATAGCAGTCATGTTCAACAAAGAAACAGAAATAAGTTGACCATTGCAATAAAGATAATGTGACGAATATAGGTTTAATGAATCAAGAGTGACGAACGTACAACAAAATGTGTGCAAGAACAAACCATTGCAGATGAGGCAGTGAAGAACCACTCAGATGATTGAAGCATGTACATTTTATAGCTGAACAACTATAATTTATGAAGCTAAGCCCAATTGCATGGCTATGGATAATAACAGTTAAAAGGAAACTAAAATAACCCTTACCCAAGGCTTGTGCAGCAGTCATTCTTCTTCGTGGATCTTTACTTAGCAAACGCTTAACAAAGTCTTTAGCTTCAGGAGACAATGAAGGCCAGGGTGGTTCACTAAAACTTGGATCAGCTTTCAGAACAGCCCTGAATATACCAGACTCAGTTCTGGCCCAAAATGGGCGACTGCCACACAGTAGAATGTATGCAATCACGCCAATGCTCCATACATCAGCTTCTGTATTGTAAGATCTATGCAAAACCTCAGGTGCAACATAGTAGGCGCTTCCAACAATATCATTAAGTCTTTCATCTACAAACCACTTTAACAAAGTAAAGACCAGCTCTAAATTACAGTGTCAAAGTTCCAAATACGTAGTGATGACAAGCTAGTCATAGAATTAAGAACGATTTAAAGAGAAGCTCACTAAGATAAGTAGGAACACACCAGGCTTCACAAAATCTGATAGACCAAAATCTATAGCCTTTAGCTGGGAATTTTCGTCCTTGGTTGTGAAAAGGAAATTCTGATAGAATAAAGAAACATATATTAACAAAGTATATTAAAGTGCAGAAAAATACCAAAAGAAAGTTCCTAGCAAATTTCAAGTATATTTGAAACAAAAAAGATGATCTGCTGAATCTTTGTTGAATTAACAAATTAGAACCACCCAACGTGACAACATGCAGTAATATGAAAAGAATTTCTCAAAATGGTATCTAAGTCACCAGGTTAGCCAGCAGACTGCCCAAGGAGAAGAAAAGGTGACTTCTGGATCAGGGATAATAAATAAAATAGAAACCGAATAAAATCGTATATCGAAACGACTTCTGGCATCACTGCTCGAAAGAGCTGAGCTGCTCTAGAAAAAGTAGGAACCCACCCACTTCCTTTCTTCAGAACTGCTCCCTTCTTTTTTTGGAGGGGAACAGGGGTCCATTATCCTTTGAGGGGATCTAGCAGCCTATTTTCCTGGACCTAATGCAAAAGAAGAGAAGTTCTAAGTGACAACAACCAGAAAGGAGCAGGATCAAGAGAAATAACAAGGGCTGCTCGGACGAATTTAAGTAGGGAATGGGATAGAGTTCGAGTGAGGCATCAACTACAGATAGCAAAACTTTCGAGATGCTAAAGGCAAACTATAAGAACATTTATTTGTAATAACATTCTTAGTCCGAGAGGTCTAACGGTTTTTTTATGGTGGTTCATTTATTTTGAATCACTTCATTTTGGTCCTTTCCCTCTAATTTTTATCTGACAATAACCTCCCAAGCTTCACTTATTTATTAGTTTTAGTCCATGTTTGATGTATTCAGTTAAAATAAATGAAAAAAAAAATAAACATCTATATTAAATGATTCTTATACCCTTCTAGGAACATTAACAAAGAAAATTAATCTTATGTGACAGACAGTTGCTAACTGCATCCGTAAAATGGCGAAGGAAGTGCTGAGAGAATCCAAATGAATAATTATAAATAATAAAGATGATTGGTGTGGAAAGATGATGTACAAGAAAAAATTAAGAGAAGATTTATTATAAAGATTAATTTAAAAACAAAAATATAATTAAGTGAGAGAATATAAAGTGGTTCGACGAGAATCTGAGAAAGCAGACAGAAATGCAAATAATATGACTCTTGAGGATTTATATAAGCTAGACACAAAAGAAAGAGAAAGATAATTATATAGGATGGCCAAACTAATAGATAGAAAAATTAAAAACTTAACTCAAGTAAAATATATTAAAAATGAAGATTAAAAATTACTTTTCATAAAAGAATATATCAAAGATAGATAGATAAATTACTTTCAACAGCTTTTCAATGAAGATCGTAAAAATTCAATTGAAACTGAACTAAGCACCCAAAAGAAAATAAAAATTACTCTTACATCTGGCATATCAGTAAAGCTAAAGTCTGAAAAACTTTAAAAAAGATGAAGTTTAAAAAAATATTAAGACCAGATAATATCTCAATAGATGTTTGGAAGTGCTTAGAAGATGAAAGAGTTCCTTGGCTCACTATATTGCTTAATATGATTTTGAAGACCAAGGCCTTGGCGACACTACGGCGACTTGCGGGCGTTGGCGAGCTGTGGCGACCCGGAGATTGGAAATATGGAAGGGTAAAATAAGAGTATTTTTGTAATTTTAACAGCATTTAATGGATACAGCCACAGAAGGACCACAATGACCTATACAGTAAATTCTGGGGACCTATTTGGCATGTTTTTAAAATTATGGACCGACGTGGCAAGGTGAGTAAACTTCAAGGGCCTAAGTGGAATTACCCCAAGAAATTAAATTAATGAGTCATACTTTAAAACTTTAGGAGGGAGTGATCGAACATAGGTTACGCTATAATACTAAAGTATCAGAAAATTAGTTTGATTTTATGTCAGGTAGATCTACTATAGAAGTCATTTATTTATTGAGAAGTTTAATGAAGAAGTTTAAGGAAAAAAAGGAAAACCCATATTTGATTTTATTGATTTGAAAAACACTTATGATAAAGTCTCAAGAGAAGTACTTTAGAGAGTTTTAGAAAAAAAAAAAGAGATTTGCATTGCTTATATTCAAATTATTAAAGACATGTACAAAGGAGTTGTTACCTATGTTCGAACACAAGAAGATTTGACTAAGAATTTTTCTATTACACTTGGATTATACCAAGGCTCGGCTTTAAGTCTGTATCTTTTTGCTTTACTTATGAAAGTCCTAACTGGACATATCCAAGATAAGGTGCCTTGGTGTATACTCTTCGTAGATGATATTGTCCTTATTGATAAAACTAAAGAGGGAGCTAAAATGAACCTCAAACTTTAGAGGAATGCTTTAAAATCTAAAGATTTTCGTCTCAGTGGATAAAAAATTAAATATATGGAGTATATATTTAGCAAAAAAGAAATACTTATATTGATGATGTGATAATTGATGATCAAATTATCAAGAACAGTGAGCATTTTAGATACATTGAATCAATCATACAAAATAATAGTGAAATAGATAATAACGTTATTAGTAAGATTCAAGCAGAATGAGTAAAATGAAGAAATATTTTTAGTGTGTTGTGCGATAGAAAAATTCCATCTAAACTTAAGGGTAAATTTTATAAAACTGTAGTGCTGAATGTTGGCATGTAAAGAGAAAACATACAAATAAAATAAATATTGCAGAAATTAAGATACTAAGATGGATGTGTGGTATACATGAAAGAATAGAATAAGAAATGAGTATATCCAAAAAAAATTGGTATTGCACCAATTAAGAATATAGTTAGAGAAAGTCGGCTTAAATTGTTTGGACATATAAATCGTAGGCCGATTGAAGCTCCATCTAGAAAAATTGAATTATTGCATCTTGCTCATGTACAAAAAAGAAAGGGAGACCAAAGAAGACATAGCAAGAAACTATAAGAAGTGATCTTAATTACTTAGATTTAGATAAGAATTTGTTAATTAATAGAGCGCAATAGAAATAAAATATTCATATAGCCGACCCCACTTAGTGGGGTTAAGGCTTGGTTGTTATTGTTGTTGTAGTGTTGTTATTGTTGTTGCTGTGTTGTTATTGTTGTTGTTGATTCTTATACCCTTCTAACACTTACATTGCTTTGGTACACTTACACTCATTTTTTGGGATAAATTTAAAAAGAACAATGTTCCCAAAAAATTAATAAAACAAATATAAGAGTAATTATCTAACAAAATAGACATATCTGTCCACTTAAGCATCATGTAAGATTACCAGGTTCTTGAAAGATTACCTGATCCTTTTCATAAGAAAAGTCAAAAAACACTATGAATTTACAAGGGAAATTGGGAAAATGCAAAAATTTAACACCTAAGTAGATGGAAGGAACAACATGACCTTACTTCCAAAGTGAAATGATTTAGAATTTATAGACCAAACATTACAAAACACTTAACCTAAGGGACCAACAAGCCCAAACATTATCAATATTCAGTATCAAATCAACCATTCCTAAATCAGCCTACTATACTATGCTAATTGCTAACCCTCACCCATGCAAGAAATTGATGAAAACCAAGAGCAGCATGCACAGAACCAACATGACCCAGTTAAGGGAGAGCTAAGCTGAATTTAGTTAAAATAACAATCAAAATAACTATTACTTACCTCAGGTTTAAGGTCACGATGAACAACTCCTTGTAGATGGCAAAATGAAATGACATTCAATATTTGTACCATGACAGCTTTTGCATCTTCTTCCGAGTATTTTCCTCCTCTAAGAACGAAAAAAAGCATCAGCAAAAGAAGAAATTAACATAGCAAGCCAAAGGCAAAGCTGATGTTCTATAATGTGGATCTGTATGGGTACCTTGAAAGAATTCTATCCAAAAGCTCTCCTCCTTCACACAATCTGAAATGGATAAATTTTATATTAGAGCCAAAGGATTTAGAAAATAAAAATAAGAGCTACATGCCATGCAAATTAAGTGATGGGAATTAAAGAACCTTGGGGGAAGTTTTAAAATGCAAAGCATAGTTTAGATCATGTCAAGATACCAAGTAAAGTTTACTATTATAAAGCAATTCATATAAAAAAATCACAAACTAGATGCCTATAATGAAGGACAAGACTAAAAAACATGTTATTACAGATAGCAAGAGAGAGACATGCATAATGTCTGGATTCTGACATCTTAGCTCTATAAATTCTACTAGAAACCTTCCTGGTTTAAGCTTCTCTGTTAGGCTGGAACTTGAAGTTGAGTTAGATCAAAACCAGACCGAACTCTTCGAGCCAAATCATGAAAGACAAGTCTGACTCGGAAATAATTTCGGTCAAATTGCAACTGATCCATCTCAAAATTATACAATAATATGTACATGCTGTTTTTATATAAATGTTTATCCCTGATATTTACAGTTGCGTTTAGCTTGACCTAGAGAAATACCACCGAAACCTATTATGATTTCAATCTCCTAGAGTTTTCCATTTTTTTCTCTTAACCATGTGGATTTCGAGCCAATTCCATTTTAAAATCAATCCGAGATGGCTCAAAATCAAACATGAGCTTTATTCCAAGATAATTTTAAGCCATCCTAAGCTCAAAAAACTATCATTGGATTTGGGCTCGGCTTACTAGAGATGGGCAATCACCTATTTTCAGTGTCAAAGGTATTTTGCTATTACCACCATTCCAGACGCCATATACAGCTAAAGAGCAGGAATTGCTAATTTATTGCAATAAAAATTAGCAATAAGCACTTGGATAACATCCGTTTCAGATCTACAGTGTCCAACACAGCATAGAACGGATTTTGCTCAATACTAGCATAAAATTGAGATTTTGAACTGAATTTCAAAAATGCTGGTTCTAGGGAGTACGGCAGATTCATCCAAAACAGATTATGGTGTATTCAAGCCCTTGATAATTCACAAAATCGAAAACAAAGCCTAAAGTCAAAATGCTTCTACACAGGAAGCTTCAAAAATACAAAGCAACAATAGGGATCTGGTTTCTAAAATTGGCTATGACTTGGATTTCCTTGGTTGCAGGATAGAAATAAAAGAAGCAGAATGATGGGAACTTCAACAAGAACTAACAGGCCAATCAGTCTACCTTGCTTTTAATCCAACTGCCCAATTTGCCACCACCTAAGTTGAAGCCAAATATCTTAAACTTCGTTTACATTTCAAGAAATTTGGAGGATTGGAGTTTTTCCACATAGCAGAAGTTTTTAGGATGGGAGTGTAAAGATGGAAAAATAGTATGAAATATAAAAGGTATTTTTAGCCAATAAAAGATTCTGTTGAGGGATCCATTCAGGAAAAGTATACTTTTCTCCAAGAACATTTGGATAGTTTATCGCCACCCCAAACTAAGTAAGAAAATCATCAACTCACAGACACCAACAAGAAAAAGAATTAGTCTAAGTTCTATCAACTACTTCAGACTATCTGTGATATTCACTGCCATGCTGAAGTACACCAGTAAGGTCATGTTGGATTCTAATCATTTTCCAATGCAATTTTCCAAGGAAAAAGAAAAGGGACATTTACATACATGCCACAAAAAATTTGAATAATACTTACATGTCACCTTCTTCACAAAGCTTAAATTATGGAATAGCATGTATTTGAAAAAGGGTGTAACAATCAAAGTATTATGTGGCACGTTAAGTAAATGCCCAAAAAAGAAAAATTATTGAGTTTGGGCAAGGTAATGCTTTGGCTTTTCGGGGACCACACATTGCAACGCGCCGGCATGCGGGACCTAGCAAAAGGCGAAAATAAAACAACAAAGAGAAGCGACATCAACCCTAAAGAAACAATGTTACCATATGAGATAAAAAGTGCTACATATAAATAAAATAATGCTATGTATAAACTGAATAGTGCTACTTATAGCTATATATAAGCATTTTTACTATTGGTTATGAAGATAGAGTTCCTAATTACACATTCTAGGCAAGATATGGTACCTATAGGCATGTTAGTGCTACATATAAATTTTCTTACCTATTTGTAGCACAACATTTTTATATGTAGCACTATCATGCCTATATGTAGCAAGAACATATTTCTGCGTGGCACTTTTTGCTTATATATAGCAATATATGTAACAGTAATGCTGCTTCTTCACGGTTGATGTTGTTTCTCTTTTTGCCTTCTGTTGAGTTCCTTACACTAACACATCGCGCAATGAGGTCCTTAAGAAACCCGTACGTTTTGCAGCCCAAACCCAATAAATTTCGAGAAAATATAACATCAGTAATCACATATGGAAGCATTGAGCAATAAATAGACTTACTCCATTATTATATACACATTTTCAATGTCTTCATATGCATCATAAAATTGGACAAGATTTTCATGGCCAGACAACGCGTTTAATATCTTCACCTCACGTCTCACGTCCTCTATAGAGATGGAAGTAGTCATCTGCATAAAGAAGACACTTTTTAAAAAAAATGCAAAGATAGATAATTCAACCAGAAAGTACTACACTGGTTTTAGTTTCTTATTTTGAGATATTTTTTAAAAAATTAAGCATGATGTAAAATAAAATTATTTAGTTTGTGAATTTATGTAAAATTTAAAAATATTGATGATTTGATATTAAAATTATCGGATAATTACGTACATAATACTCCATATTATCATAATTATATATATTATACTTATTTTTAAAATATTACACTGCAGCTTTAGAAAAAGTGTGTGGAGTGTAATTTTTAGGTGTGTGGCGTGTAATTTTTTTAAAAAAATATTTAATATGTAAATATGGTGGTATTAAGTGTTATGTATGTAAATGTTTCTAAAATTATTTATGATATAATTTATTAGATTAATTTTAATTTTGAAAATAAAAGATCTAATTAGTTGCCAGTAATTTTATTTTATTTTATTTTTGGAAAGGTAAAGTTTAACTTACTGTTTGTGCGAAGATCAAAATAGTACTAATTTAAAAGACAATAATAATAATAATTAATTAATTTTTCTAATCATTCTAAATAAATTTTAATATTAAAAACAATATTCT
>JAEMOT010001578.1:22181-38665 GCA_019297695.1 Apostasia ramifera | reverse complement strand
GGGTACAATTTTTCTTTATAATATGTGAATTATTTAAATTAGTAAAAAAAATATCAAATGTCACATTTTTTAATTAGAAAAGTGTATTTAAAAAGACAAGATTTAAAAAAAGGGACTAAAATTGCAATTCTTTTACAACATTAGGCACCAAAATTGAGGTTTTTTAAAAATTGAAATCAAATTGTAACGCCTTCCCGATCTTGGGGCTCGGATGCAATTTACCTTACTCATTTTGTGCCTACATATTACGTTATTCTTGCTACACATAAAACCCTTCTAGTTATGTCATATAGATGTGTTCCTTCAAATGACTAGAGAAATGCAGTTTTCATATTTAATTGACTTGATATACAAAATTTTAACCAAAAAAGTCGTTCAAGGATCTGCATACAAAATTCACCAATGCATTTGGGAGGGAGGGAAATCAGCAGATAGAGAAAGTATAGAATTTTTAACCTTGGCCTTGGGAATGACCTTCACTGCCACTCTCTGTCCCTTGAGTTCACCTTTCTTGGATCTCCCACAACACGTGTAGCCAAAGTGTCCCCTCCCGACCTCCTCCCCGAGCTCATACTTCTCTGCAAATCCCTTCAAGAACCCAAAATTTTTGTCCAGCCCGGATGCTGGAGAGGCCGCACAGCGCCAAGTATCACCCTCGTCTTGGGGAATCCCTGCCTCATTGCACTTCACCAAACCCTGACGCCGAGCCAACAGTGCCCTGATGTGCTTTGCCGGTGACGGCGGCGGGAATGGCAATTTGAACACTCTATTCGGTGTCGGCGTGGCCGAACCCCCATTCGACGGCGACTTCTTCGGGAAGAGGCTGTGCGCGGGACTGGGACTGTAGAAGGGCAAGAACGGCGAACCCCACGGCTTTCGTCCTCCCTTCTCCTCCACCAATTCCCCATCCTTCTTCCTCCCCTTCTCCTCCTTCTCCTCTCCCTCTTCCTTCCTTTCTTTCTCGTTTTCCTGTTTCTTCTTCGAAGGTACGGCCGCAGGCTCGCTCTCCGTCTCGGGCGCCGAAGGTTTACCGTTGCAGAGTCCCATCCTCTCCGAAAGAACAAGTGGAAGAAAATGGGAGAAGAGGAGCGCGAAATCAGCCACTCCACTTCACCACATTGCTGCTTAAATCCTCTCTTTCATTCTCTACGAAAGCAAGGCATCAGAAGGAATGTACCAAAACCCTAGTTCCCCGAACTGATGCCGTCCCTGCTTCCCTTCCTCTGCAGTAAAACCGGAGAGAAAGCGAGAGAAAGAGAGATGGGAGGAAAGCGAGAGAAAGAGAGACGGAGAGAGAGTGGGAGAGCGGAGCACTGGCTTTGGTGGGAAGTAATTGTTGAAGATCAGAGAGGTTTGGACCGCTCTAAGCTCACATCCTCACCGGGCGGTGTCGGGATTGCGATTTCAGGGAACTTCAGACGTGTGTCAGTCGACTCAGTTCACTCCAAGTTCAATCGTAAGTTTTTAAAGCGTATATTATTAATCAAGTCAGATTAATGCTACTATCTACACTAATTACGTTATAAATATAAATATATACTGAATTGATTTTTTTTAATAGTATGTCCTTTTGATAAATTATCTGAAACTCAGCTTCAACTTCGAATATAGTAAAAATAAAATAAAAATATTATCTAAATAGTTATAATTCTCGATAAAAATTATGCAAAAATCAAATAGAAAAATATGAAAGATATACTCTTATTCTATCATATATCAACTATATAAATAGAAGAAGCTATAAATTAAATTAGCTATAATCTTATTAGCAGATTTATATACATGTGTAACTCTATGTGCTTTAAAGTTATTTAAAAAATTAAATAACTCAATTAGTAAGTCACTCTCAACAACTCCACGTAGTGAAAGCAGGATGTCCCCTACGACAATGATAAAATTTCCCTCCAACCAAATGTCTTGTGTTCTATCTGCCCAAGTAGTAACCAGTCTTGATGCTTTTAGAATCTCATTGATCTCCGTCATTTTGACTGCTATCGTGAACAATCTGGTACCTACAACTCCCAAAAAGAATCCTTGGTGGTCGTGAAGAATCATTATTGCACCGGTCTTATAGTTTGCTCGTATACAGTCATTAAAGTTAACTTTGATTCATCCCGAAAAAGGGATCCCAATAGGATAGAAGGAGTTACTACAATTACATGGGTTGATGAGATTCTAGTTCCTTGAGGTATGATCAAGTTTACCTCAAGCTACTTCTCAACAAACTAAAACAGCTATAGTTCTCAAAGTGATATGTAATTGATAATGGACTCTGGCATTTCTTGTATTCCAAATATGCCTTGTGAGAGATTATGAGAGACGGCTAATACAGGCACGTTATTTGTGTTCAAATATTTACTATAAAATTAGTGCTACGTAAACAAATATAATTTTATGTTGAGATCAATATAAAATAATTTTTCTTATTTCTCAAACGCTGAGACCATGTTTGGCAATAAGCTAAAAATATGGCTAAAATTAGCCATAACTAAAATCTTAAATTTATTTTAAAAAAACTTAAAAAATTATTTTATATCTCATCTCACATAAATTTCAACATTACAATTACTTTATTTCACATCCAACACAATTCTCAATAAATCAATCAACTTTATTTCACATTTTACACAATTTTTAATATAACTAACTTATTTTATTTCACATCATACACATTTTTTAAAATGACTAAAAATTTTAACCAAATCTTTTTTTTTATTATTATCAAACAGAGCCGAGATTGTATTCATATCACTTATCATTATTAGCCTACCAACTATTATACTTATATTGATTTCTCATGCACTATACGCACCTATGGTTTTTTTTTAATGATCTTCACTTAGGGCTTTTATTATGTGTTAACATAAGAAACTTTTATGAAAACTCAGTCATAATGGTGGCAAAAATAAAAGGAAGAAATATATAAAAATAAAGCTTGTTCAATAAGTACCATTAATAAGAGATCTTCTTCAATTTTGTTCAACTTATCAGTAATTCAATATTC
Source organism: Apostasia ramifera (assembly GCA_019297695.1). NCBI lineage: Eukaryota > Viridiplantae > Streptophyta > Magnoliopsida > Asparagales > Orchidaceae > Apostasia > Apostasia ramifera. Next base: position 35,661 of record JAEMOT010001578.1, on the reverse strand, counting down.
TTTTATAAGAAAATTTAGGTCTAATAGTATATCTCCTGAATTTAATTCAATCTCTTAAACATCAAATGATATAAGGGAATGAAAAATCATTTATATATTTATTATGTTGAGCTTTTTAGCACTTTTAATTCAACTATAAATAACATAAACAAAAATTAATAGCAATTAAATCCTTTTTAGTTTACATCTATGTTAATTCAGGTTTTTCTAGTTTCTAAATTAATCGAGTAGGTCTTCTGACTTGAGATAATGTACAAATACATTTTTTAATATTAATAAAGGGACTCAATTAGAAATATTAAATTACGATAAAGTCTAAATTGGTCTATTAATTAAACAAAATATCCTCTATTTAATACTTTAATTAATACCCAAATAATCTATTTATATTTTATTGCAAGCTTGAGAATCTAATTGATTAATTTAAAACTTAAAAAAAACTTAATTATGTAGTAGTTTAAATTAGAAAATTTTAATTGCTATTAATTCTTAAATTAATGAAATTAGGAGATTTGGCTTCTTACTTGATCATTTTCTTCTTGAACATTTTTTCTCCTAAAATTTTTTCACTCTCTTGCTCTATTTACATGCAATTCATCAATTTGTTGTTGATGAAAATTATAGTCTACTACAATAAAAAAAAATTATAGTCATCAATGGGAGGATAAATATTTTTTTTATCTTTAAAATATTTTGATTAGTTCACTTGGTTGCATAGCCACATTTTACTCAATATATCAAATATTTGATATATTGAGTTTTGAGTAATACCTAAATGATATAAAGTAGTTTTACGATTTCAAAAACCTAAGACCTCGAAGTTGTTCCAAATATTTATAGAAACTCATTTTAAATAATTTTCATCAATTTTTCATAATTATCTAAAACTCATTTTAGATTGTCTTCCTTGCCCTTGACTAGTTTGCCTTTACCAGTTTCTTAGAAAAATGCATAAATTTTTGTAAGGGAATGAGATCGACGTCAATGCGGTTAGCATCACAGGCCCTGGTCGAAGTCGCTGCATTTATCACGCTATAGGCATAGAAGTTTGAAGCGATAATGCGATATCCATGAGTGACAAGAGAGAAGATTCTATGCGCCATGAGTATGAAAGCTTTAGGCCAGTGCTCGTTGAATAAGAGATCACTAAACTTTTCCCGCTTCTCTCCCATGTGTATCATAACTTTTTTTACCTCTACCTAGGGGGCGACAATATATGATCTGACCCGTGAATCTGATCCGAATCCAACCCGCAAATTTCGGGTATGGGTCACGATTTTTGATCCATTTATTAAACGGGTCGGGTTCAGGTTAAGCATAATTGGGTCGGGTAGGGTTCGGGTTTGGCATTTATTAAAAAATACCCTATAAACGGGTCGGGTCGACCCGCCAACCCGGTCCATTTATTAATCAGGTCGGGTTCGAGTCATGAATTTTGACCCATTTAATAAATGGGTCGGGTTCGGGTTGAAGCCATTTGGGTTGGGTCGGATTCGAGTTCGACCCGAACCCGACCCGCCAACCCATTTTGCCACCCCTACCTCTACCATTCTAAAAACATTTTTTTCTCAAATTTATGAATTTGCAGCATATTATGATCTGAACTAAAGAACTTGAATATAATTTTTCCTTAAAATAACTATACGTTTAGTTTTCAATTTTTGGAATTTTTTAATACATGTAAAATAGCTAAGTTACCAAATTTATGGGTAGGGTGAGAACGATCCGAGTTCAAGCCGAGCCAGGCACAGCTCAAACTCGACTCGTATTAATTCAATTCGAGTTGGAACTGACTCATTTCAACTTTAAGCTAATTCGAGCCTTTATCGAGTCGACTCAAACCCTTCATTAAGTGAAATTTTTCTTAAAATTTTTTTTTGTTATGATTGTAAATTAGATTAATTATGCCTACTAAATCACCTAACAGATATTCTAACTATAATTAACATATACATTTGTAAAAAGTAATAAATAATTACAATAAATAATTGAATTATTATTAATATTTAAAAAAAAATAGAGATCTAGCCAATTCGATTCGATCCAATCTTGCTCGTAGCTCGGCTCAATAATTCTAACCGAGTTAAATTTGAGTTAAATATCGATCCGAATATCGAGCGACTATCGTTCTTTTGAGCCAAACTCTCAACCCTATTTATGGGCTAACCGAATAGAAATTAAATTTGATGTGATCCGGCCCAAAATACCCTGTTTGGCACGAGGACCAAAACAGGACCAAAATGGTACTAATTTAAATAATAATAATAATAATAATAATAATAAATTTTAAATTATTCTACACAAATTTAAATATAAAAATATTATTTTACTTTACATACTCAATAATTTAAAATAAAACTATCAATTTTATTTCACTTTCTAAACTAAAATATTCAAATCGAGTATTTTGATCTAAGATGTGAAATAAAATTTATATTTTTATTAAAAATTATTGAGTATGTGAAGTAAAATATTATTTTTTATATTAAAATTTGTGTAGAATAATTAAAATAATTTATTTATTATTATTATTATTATTATTTTTTAATTAGTACTATTTTGATCCTGTTTTGGTCGGCACGCCAAACAGGGCGTTCCGAGGAAGGCTAAAATAAGTGATCGGTAAACTTACCTCTTACAAGGGAGGCGGTTACAGCCGGATTATTCTCACCATGGCCGCAATTAAGCGTGAGCGCATTAATGGATTATTTCCTGATTTTGCTCGAGCTCTGCGAGCGCACCGTGCAGGCTTCAGCTTCACGCCAGTGGGACCAATGCAGTTAATGCTAACTACATTCCTTACAAACGATTAAATGCAAAATAAATTACATTCAGCTTTTTATTTTAGTCATAATATTACGTAAATTTATAATTTTAAAATTTTAATATACAAATATTTTGTCACGTACGATATATACCAAATCTATTTTTAATTTTTTAATATTAAATTTTACTAAATACCAAAATTATCTTATTCTCGTTCCTCCTCTTTCCCTCCAATTTGCGCTACCGCCGCTGCCCGCGACTGCAACAGTCTGCACAGTCACTTGCCTGGTGCGATCGTCGATTACAAACAGTGATGGCTTGAAGCCCGAGAAAAGAGAGAAAAGAGAGGTAATTTTAAAATTTTAAAAATAATTTAATTGATATATTTTATCTAATTAAGATACATATTATTAATTTTTTAAAATTATAGATTTATATAATATTATGTTCTGAACTAGAAATCAGAATGTGAACTGCCCTTAAAATTTTAATTTAAATTCATTAACCTAATTTTAAAGTTAGTCTTGCTTCACATCATCACTCATAATTTGAAATTCAATTATTTTATTAATAATTATTATGTTAATCTTACCCTTAAATAAGCCACTTTTCCTTTTCAAAACCAAACATTAAAAAAAAAAGCCACATTTGATCAATTCTCTTGGTAGTATTATGTCATTCTAACTCAAATTTTTAGAAGCTTTTTTTCATAAAATCTCTCTTTTATCCTTATATTTTTAAAATTAAATCCATGTCATTTGGTTTAATGTTAATAAGAACTAAAAAAAATATTATAAAGCTTACATGTATACACTTGAGTTAAAACTCAGTCAAATCTATTTTTTAAAAAAATATTTCGTTAGTAAACTATTAAAATTATATTTTTATCCTTAATAGTACATATTTTTTTTTCCTCAATGCCACACTAAAGCGCTCATCTGTCCTAAAATCAATTCACATCGCGGATGTCTCCTTCCCTTGTCATCACCTAAACATCAAAGTTTTAAGATTTTCACTCAAAATATATTTAAATATCCTTAAAATAATATGATGGACGACTCAAAATTTTTATAACCTAACTATAGTTAAGTTATTGGAAAGTTTTGATTACTCATTATAATGAAAACAAGTTAAAGCATATGTATGTAAGATTTTATAATGTTTTGAGTATGCTCAGCATAATTAACAAAAAATGAATAGATAACGCATAAATAAAATTAAATGGTGTGGCATATAGATAAAATTTATTTTATTTAAAGGCTTAAATTATATTTTCACGCATGATACATTTTGGAAAATTACCAGTTTAAAAAACATTTGAGCAAACGATATCTCAAAAAAAAATTAAAATTTAATTTTTTAATTTAATTTTGATCATATTTTTATCAATTATATTGTATTCTTCAAATATTTTAAATTTTGATATATATCACTAAATAAGTTTTCTGATTTTATTCCTAAAATAGATTTTTAGAAGGCTGAACGCTTTCACGTTATTAAAAAACTATGATAATCTTCTCAAAAAAATTTTCATTTATCACACTAAAAAAAATTCTGTATAATACATTTTTTTAATTAAATATTTACAAATTCATCCCTTAAATTTAATATTTACATTTACAGACTAGTTTTAATATTTACAGACTAGACCTAAATAAAAGTTAAAATAAGAGTGTTGTTTATAAATTTATATTTAAAATAGATTACATTAAAAATGTTGTTAAGAAATTCACATTTGATTAAGACTTTTTTGATTCACAGTTTTCAAAAAATTACTAAAATTTTTTTGTTTTAAAAATTTTATAATAAAAAAAAATTAAATTTTTATTATTATATGAAATATTCAAATTAATTATTTCTCCCAACATCTCAGAAATATTTTGTCATTATAATTTTTAAAATTTTAAATTTACCTAGCTCCCAACAAGGCGAGAGGAGGGGGTTGGCAGTAGACCTAGGCAATGGGCGAGCTGGATTTGGCATGGGCCGAATTTAACCGGGTTTTAACTAAGTCAAAGCGGGCTTGGGCCGGGCTCAGTCCGATTTACGGGCCTACTTTTATGATCAAACCCGCTCAACCTGCGAGCCGAGCTACCCACGGGCCCATAAGGCCCGAAATTTATATCCAAACATAAATTTAAATTGTGGTCATTTTGGCATGCTATATTGCTAATTTGCTATATACGCTTTCCATAATTACATATTAGTATAATTTGATTTAAGTTGATAATTACTAAAATCCTATTATATTTTATCTAAGACATGAATTTAAAATAGTTAAACAAATTTGTGAATAGCTTAAAATTCAATAAAAGTATGATCGGACTCGGACTTTGAATATAAAAATCATTTTTAGAGCATTTGCGTTTGTATATATTGTGGACATTACGGGCTCAGCTCGGGCTTTATGGGCAGGCTAGGTATGACCGGACTCGGGCTTTGAATAAATCAACATCGGGCTTAGGCCGGGCCAAACTCGAATATCGGGCCAAAATAGATAATTAAATTCGTTCAAAATTTATTAAATTTTGGCTAGCCCATCGGGCCACCCGCCCAATGCCTAAGTCTAGTCGGCAGTCTGCTCCCATCCAACTACTCTGCAAGAGGAAAAATACTTGGGTTCGGAGCTCCTCGCCACGTAACAAGCACCTATAACAAGCACACTGTAACAAGCACTTTTAATTCTATAACAAGCACATTTATATCTATACCAAGCAGTTCCGAAAATGTGACGTAGCGGGAGCTCCGAACCCAAATATTTTTCCTACAAGAGAGAGGCAATAATTATTTTTTTGTTTTAAAAAAATTCAATGTATGCATTGAAAATTTAACCACTTAAAAAAATTAAAATTAAAAATTCATAAAAAATAATAGCCAAAGGATAAAAATTTTATCTTAGGAGGCGTTTGGTTCAATGTTATCTTGATGTTATGTTATGTTATTTAGAGAAAATAATTATTTGATTTAATGATATCTACAAATAATCTTCTATTAAATTATAAAATTATTAATCAAAAGATGACATCTAAATTATATAACATAACACTAAGATAACAACGAACCAAACGCCCCCTTAATTAAATCTAGAGATCATTAAATAACTTTTAAAAATATTAAATTAAAATATAATTAAAAGTTAATTATTGAGAATTTTTAATAATTAATTCTTAAAAATAAATTACTTTTTAAATCGAATAAATCAAAAGATACTAAGCCCATCAATCGTTTGGTACTTATTCTATATTTATATTTCAAAACACTTTCACTGAATCTTCTATCAAGGAAAAAAAAAAAACACTTTCATTGAAAGTCGTCATATAAAAAATGCATCTATCGAACAGATGTTCATCGTAATAAATGATCTTAAAATAAATGTAGGATGAAATATATATATATTTAAAAATATTTTACACAAAAATTAAAAAAATCACAAAATTAATTTAAATAAAAGAAATAATAATATTCTCCCGATCAAATAGAAAAGAATTTATCTAAATATCAGAGAGGCTCAAATTTAAACAACACCACTGCAAGATTTAAGTGAGTGGGAGAAATTATTGGTGAACAGAAGAAATTATTGGTGAACAGAAGAAAATAATTTTAAAATTTTTGTTTTTGATCAAAATTTTAAAGATTTTACCAGTGTATAATTTTTGAAACATCAAATTGTCCATGCCAACACAGCTTAAAGTCATATTTGATAATGGACTAAAAATCATGACTGAAATTACCCATAATTAAAATCTTAAATTTATTTTAAAAAAACTTAAAAAATTATTTTATATTTCATCTCACACAAATTCCAACATTAAACAATCATTTTATTTCACATCCAACACAATTCTCAATAAATCAATCAACTTTATTTCACATCATACACAATTTTTAATATAACCAACTTATTTTATTTCATATCATACACATTTTTCAAAAATGACTAAAAATTTCAATCAAATTCTCTTTTTTTCCTATTACCAAACAGTGCCTAAAAAACACTTATACAGTACTTTCATGCCACTTAAATCTTCAGCATAATTTATATATTACATAAATCTTTATACTACACTTTGACAGAAAAGTGCTACATTAAATTTTGTTTTTATGGGGGTTATATTAAAGTTATAATTACTTAATAATTAGCTAAAGGTTTATGTAGAATATGTAGATATTTTCTATAAAAAAAAAGTAGATATTTACTTTTTTATTGAAGTATTAAAGATTTAGTTAGTTTATGTAATTTGATATTTTAAAATTAACATACAATAAAAAAAAATTACCTACATACCACACAATTTAATTTTATTTATGCCTTACCCATCAATTATTAGTTAATTACGCTACGCACACTCAAAACATTATAAAATCTTACATACACATATTTTAACTTATTTTTATTATAATAAATAATTATAATTTTTTAATAACCTAACTATAGTTAGATTACAAAAAATCTAAGCCGTTCATCATATTATTTTAAGAAAATATTTAAATATATTTTGAGCGAAAATCCTAAAACCTTAATGTTTAGATGGCGACAAAGAAAATAGATATCCACAATGTAAATTAATTTTAGAATAAATCAGCGCTTTAGTGTGATATTGAGAAAGAAAAAAATATGTACCATTAAAAATAAAAATATAATTTTAATGATTTACTAACAGAATATTTTTTTTTCAAATAAATTTTGATAAAGTTTTAACTCATGTATATAAAATTTTGTAATGTTTTAAGTGTGCATAGCGTAATTAACTTAGAATGAATAAGTAAGATATAAATAAAACTAAATTATGTGGCATGTAGGTAATTATTCTTAAAAAAAAACCAAAAAAATTGAACTGACTAAGTTTATTCTTATAACAGAATTTTGAAGTACAAAACAACTGGAATCTCCGTTGGTGAAAAAATTAGCTCTAATTATTTGGTTAGAAAATAAGCAACTCAACTACAACATAATAATAGAATAAAATTAATGAAAAATATCTAACATACTAACCCAGATCATATTACCTTACATTCTAAATTTCATACAAATAAAAAAAAAACTTTCTTTAACAGATATAAATTAGAATTTAAGAGATATAGAAACAAAATAAAAAGACTGCCAAAATTTCAAGAAAAAAACAAAAACTAAAAATACTCAAAAACAGCTGAAAGCGGCCTTTTTGATGCTGAAAATTTGCCCTGTGGCTGTATCCTATAAACATCATTAAATATTAAAGAAAAAAATCAAAACCCCATGCAAGCAATACCTTGAAAAGAGCAATCTTCAAATAACGATACTAATTTTTTGTGAAAATTTTTCTAATTCAGGAGTTGCTTGTTTGTTTATTCACAGAAAAAATGCTTTCTCAAGCGAACAGAAAGTGTATTTTTGATGGTCATAAAACCTCAAATAATTATGAAACAGTGGCTACATCAACCCACTAACCAAAACGATATATAAGACATTCTCGAAAGACCACACATCAGAAAAACAATGGCCTCATCCCTGTGCTATTAAAGGCATAGACAAACGTTTGATTCAATGTTATCTTGATGCTACAATATCTAGATAAAATAATCATTTTGTTTGATAATAGATGTTGATAATTTCTAAAAATTTATGAAATTGCTACTTAAATAATAACATCTAGATATCATGGTATATAAATAATATGATATAATATTAAGATAATATTAAATCAAATGGTCCTCCAAATCTTATAAGATCCCATAATACTATAATTACTTGTTAGTAACTTAACAACAAAGAACATATAACATAGAGGAGAGATCAATAATTAAGGAATATTTATTCAATTGATACTTCATAAGTTGCTCCTATTAAGTTAGACCCAATCTTCAACCGATTTGACTAGGAAGTGTTTAGTCTAATGTTATCTTGATGTCATGTCATATTAGTTAGATATCTTGACATTTAGATGTCATCTTTTGGCCTCGTTTGGTTCGAAGTAATTTTTTTACCCAACACAAATTTCAACTATAAAAATCAACTTTATTTCACATCCAACACAAATACGAATATTAGAATTGAAAATATTTCACATTTTACATATTTTTAAATATTAAAATAAATTTCTCTCCCATTAAAATGAAAAAATAAAATATTTTTTCCTCCTATTTAAAAAAAAGCTCGAACCAAACGAGGCCTTTTGAGTTACAATTCTATAATATTTTATAATATTATCTGCACATATCATTAAACTAAACAATTATTCTCTCCAGATAACATAACATAAAATTAAAATAATGTTAAACTAATTCCCCCTAAGTCAAAACTTAATCTGGCTCAGCCCTCGTCAAGCCTTACCATCAGTCTACTCATACAAATTTGATGTGAATTTACAAAATCAAATCAATTACAAACGATAAGTCTTTATCCATAATAAAACCAATTGAGTTAGGTTGGATGAATTATTTTTGGTTTAATAACCCAACTAGTAATGTAGAAGTATAATCCCTACTTTGATCAAGGTCATACGTCACTAATACCTCACCTTATGATTTCTTCCCCAAAAAATGACATGTTATTTAACTATGGCTCTTTTCATATAAGAAAGACATCTCCTATGAGAAATGAGAGGCACTCAAGCACCACAATGTGTGAGCCATTGGCTTCGACGATAGTTACATGATCTGATCATCATCGAGAAACGACCTAAACAATAAAGTGATGGTCCTTTGGTAAGAAAGTGGATGAGCATTTTTTAAGTATCTAAGGGACTAAAGTGGATGAGCAATTTTACATTATATTCAAACCAATCTCACTTAATTAAGTGTGATGTGCTCTCAAGATGAACTAGGGAAAAGTTTTGGGTCTGTAAGGAGTTAGTATCTTTTACTTAGTCCAAGATATGAGTGATGAGTAGTTGCCAAAAGTAAGGCCTTGGATAAGGTTCTGCTCTTATCTAGAGCATTTGATGATGAAAGGAACAAAAATGGATTATCCCATATGATAAAATGGGAGCAGCCTATGGGCTTATAAGTGAGGGGACATAACTAACATGTTAATAGCAACTCTTGAGAGGTAAGATCGCGAGTTTTAGTATAAATTGGACAAAGCCAAAAAATACCTTAATATTATTTATTGAGTTGTTACATTTGTTAAAGTCCTAAAAAAATTGTCCAAAACTCCAAGTCTTGAGAAAAATTGTCAGTTTTTATTTATTTGTTATTTTATTCACTTTATATATCTCTCTAGGACCAAATCTTTTTAGTAATTAATTACTCTTATATTAGTCCAATAGAAGAGTCTCTCTAAAACCTTCTTCTTTGAAGTATTTAATGCGTTTTTAGAAAGTGTGTGATGGCATCACACGGGCATGATAACCAAACTGCAAATGAAGGCCTAGTCTTGATAAGTATGGTCGATTGCTTCCAAGGGCACAAGGTTGCTTCAGAAGATGATCGCAGCTTTGCCCGAATATGCCACACTGACTTCCACAGCTGAAATTGAGAAAGGAATCCATATGCGAACAAATTAGATATGCATGCATGTGTATACTTGCGTTCACAAACATAGTGTTACGACATGAAACAATCAAAGATTTTTTACGTGGAAAACCGACTGGCGGAAAAACCACGGCTCCTTTTCGAGGAGGCTTGAAAGATCACTAGAAATGCGTTCCTTTGGTTACAGTGTATTCGAAGGATTTTTTTTTTATCCCCCCTCAAGGCTGTACACAGGATGTATATATACCCTCAACCTGTTCTGTCTAGTCATTTTCAGCCGAATAACCTATGGTTCTAGTGACAGCTCAATTAATGCCTGCGGATGGCTAGTATGTGACTCCTGTACGGTGTGTCAGCGGCCAGGGCCTGTCGGCGGGAAAACCGCGTTTCCCTCAGAGAAGTACAATCCCCCACGGTCAGATGTCGGTCAGATGTCCTTTCTCTTCGGGATGGTACCTCTGTTGTTCGGGATGGTACCTTTCTTGTTCGGCTCGGGTACCTTGCTCACGTGGAGACCACATGAGCAACCATATGGACGGTCCAGATGAAGAGGCGTGAATCCAATTACAACATGTCCCCCCGATAGTCGTGAAGCGCATTGATGTGCGTGCCCAATTACCACGTGTACCGCAGTGATCTATAAATATTCTGCGAAGCATCGATGGGACCTTCTTTTTGACCGGAGGAGAAGCTGACGCGATGGATCTTTTCTCAGGAATAGCCGGCGGTCTTCAAGGAAAGAAAACTGGGACCAGTGTCCCGGCTAAGACGGACCCAGCCGACGCGAGACGCCCTTCTGCTCGAGAAGAGGCGTCGAAGAAACCAAGGATCTGTCTTTCCAGCGTAGGGGACGGCGCGCGTATTCCGTCCAGGTCCCCTGTGAATGATGTGCGGACAGCCCCTTCGGCGGAGGATGCAATTACGGTCGCCGGGGGTTCGGGAGGTGACTTCGCCGGAACAAGGCAATGTGGCCCCGACGACCTCCTCTTCGGGCCCGCCCGGTAGTCCAGGTCCTTCGTCTGGTCAGAGAGGCCCTGCATACGTTAGTTCGACGGCGCAATTCTTTGCTCGGAACGTCTGTTCCCATCTTGACAAGATAAAGAAATTTGTGGCGACTAAGGATCAAGCGGTGGCCCTCGAACAGAAGGCGGAGATCTTTGAGCGGAAGATAGACGAAGTTCTCTTTCTCTTTCGGAGGCTGGATCCGTCTGAGGCGGAGAGGACGATTGCTGACCTGGAGTCGAAGTGCACTCGCCTTGAGGGCGACCTAGAGGCGGCGGTCACCCGAGTTGAAGATTTGACGACGGAGAGGGGGATTTTGAAGTCTCAAGTCGAAGAGTTGGAGGAAGAGATCCGTCGTCGAAGAGAATTTGCTCGGTCCGTTCGCGATATGCTTGTAGAGTCAGAGCCTTTGTAAATTTTTTTTTTTTTTTTTTTTTGGGTATGTAAAAGTTTATTTTGAATGGATAATTCGTGACATGCATTTTGTGCCTTCACATTCCTCTGGTGTTTTTGAAAAAGAAAGATAAAATTTTCGCGCTCAAAATCTCGAATTTCGATATTTTGGCGGCCGAGTGTCAGTCCTCGGAGATCGGAAACGTCGGTTCTAAGGACCATATATAAGAAAAAGTGGGATTTGTGAGGTCACTTTATTCGTTTCTCTTTGCTAGTCCTTCTTTGGGTTTAAGACAATGGTTAAAAAGTCGCGTAGCAGAGCGAAGGATATGTGGGCCGACTATCATGTTCTTCGGGGTGAGCTGTGTATCCTACCGCAGCACACTTTTGAGAGAGAGGTGCTGCAGGTATGGGGGGCGGACCCAGAAGTCGGTCTGGAGCACCCGTCGGAGACGGGAAACTTCATGACTCCGCCGAAGGGGAAAGTAGCAGTGTGCCTCCATCACCTGCGCGGAGGGATGTTCCTTCCTCTTCAGCCTGAGTTCGTGAACGTTCTTAATCATTTTGGCATCGTTCCCATGCAACTTCCGCCGAACGCCGTCACAATGATCTACTGCCTTGCCAAGGAGTTGCGGCGTCGGCAGATTCCTTGGGACGTCGAGATTTTCAAGGCAGTTTTTCGGTGGGAGGTGAATCTTCGGCTGCGCGGATGCTTCGGTCTGAAGGGAAGGTTCTGCCAGGTCTTCAAGGTGAGAGATACTGGGTTTGCTGACTGGTACAAGCGATTTTTCTTCGTCGATCTTCGTGGAGTGAGATTTGGTGAGCCTCGAAGAGTAGGTGAGGGGAGGTTCCTAGGAGAGGGAGTTGGTTTCGAGGACCCTCGCTTCCGGGAGGTGGATGAGATTCGAAAATGCGTGCACGATGCCGAAGACTATCTGCGTGATCTTGAGTTTGACGTGCGGGAGTATACGGGTGAGTGTTGTCAGTTCGTGCTTTTTTCTTTTCGGTGAGGATGCTAATCCTGTTCTTTTTGATTGGTGTTTCAGGTCAGCCAGAGCTCGAGTTGGGGTGGTTCCGGCTCCGACAGATAGGAAACAACAGGGTTCCCCACGATCGTCCGGGGCCCTCGCGTCTTCCGGCGAAGAGGAGGCGCGTCGGATCCGAAGATCTGGGTGAAGGGAGTTCGGTAGCGCCTCGATCTCTTGATGAGGGAGAGGACGATCTGGCGTATATCGATGAGATACAGGTCAGCGACGATCCTGAAGACAAGCCTGAGAGACGTCAAGGTGAAATAGGGTCTGATGTTGAAGCGTCAGATTCTGCTGGCCCAAGTGTGGAGGAGCCCATGGAAGATGTTCGGCGAGAACCTCCGCGAACAGTCCCTGAGGGGAGGGTGGACTCGACGACAAGGTTGGGTGCCCGGGCTGTTGATTTGGTGAAGCAGCTTGCCAGGGAGGCTATGGCGCAGAAGAGGAAGGCGAAAGAGAATGAGCTTCGGTACCTGGAGTCAGAACGTCAGCGTCTCGAGTCGGAACGTCTTCGTCTCCTGGCTGAAAAACGGCTTCGTTCGGCGATGAGGGGCCTGGATGGGTTTAGACGTCGCGAGTCCGAACTTCAGGGACTTCTGGAGAGCGCGCTTGATGATTCTGACCGAAGTCGCGAGCAGGGTGTCTTCGACTTTCGACGGTACCTTGAATTTAAAGCGTTTATGAAGGGGGCACTGGAGAACTCAGTGGACATGCTCGGTTCAGCTCTTCTTGATCGAGGGCTGGTTAGCCGCGAGGATCTTGAAGGTTTGGATATGAATGAGTGTATTCTCGCCGAGAGCCGTTCATATCACTGTAAGTTTTTCGACATGTCTGCTGAG